>JAJOZX010002643.1:580000-669018 GCA_023014485.1 Bathynomus jamesi | reverse complement strand
TGCACGGTCTGTGTGTTTCATAAAAAACTCAGGGAACCATTCTGAGTTCATTCCCATCATGAAACGGACATGTTATGTGCCTTGAAAAGTGGACGCTCAATTCTGCCAGTTGAGGTTTAAGTTTTGGTTTTGGCTAAAAATATAATAGTTACCCTTTTTCTTTGATTTATTCAATCCGATGTGAATGCAACGAGTCTTTTACTTATATTGAAGTTCTAAATGTAGTGGGGCTAGGCTGCTTTAAACCCTAGATCCATGTCCCAAAGCTGGATCCTGTCTGCTTTGCAGATAGCTGGTGAGGGAAGCTATATTTATGGGACCTCTTTGCAAGAGACCCGTTGCCCACGTCGGGCTTGCATCATGAAAAAGAAAAATTATGGTATTTGTCATTTACCATTACGTACTTATTCGGACTATAGTGGATTTAATTATCCCAGAAGAGTTCCTTGTTCCATGCACGGTCTGTGTGTATCATAAAAAACTCAGGGAACCATTCTGAGTTCATTCCCATATATATATATATATATATATATATATATATATATATATATATATAAGAGAAATGTACTTTTGCGTAATTAGCTGTAGATACGATAGTTATGTGTTAAAATGTAGGTTGCCGCCTAATTTTTATTGCGAAAGAATCAGATGTTTAATTTAAGTATTTAATAATACTACTACTTCAAGTTAAATTGCTAAACTCGATGTTTAAAACATCGCTTTCAACGCTTCAGTTGATGGATGTTGACAAAGTTCCTCATTTTTATCATATCTCCTGACCATTTGTATATTTTGCTAGTGTCCCCTCTGCATCGGTCTCTCTTCACATGAAGGTCAAGCTGGTGGCCCCGCCTCTAGGCCTGGCTTGGTGGAGAAGCGAGTTGCTCTGTTGCGCTCTCCACCGCACATAGCCAGGTACACCCGGCTCATCTGGCACCGTCCTGTGTCAGGTATCTAGTCCTCTCTTGAAGACTTTAACTTGACCCCGGTAACGTTTCTGAGGTCCTTAGGAAGCTAGTTAAAAAGTCTTGGCCCCTTGACAACCAAGCTATTTTTCTTCAGTGTTGAGGAGGTTCCTTGTCAGGCCTTTAGTTTGGGAACACTACATAAGAATACATATTCTGACTTTCCTATTGTCCAGCGTTGTTTGGATGGTAATTGGGTTTAGTTTGAGGTTTGGTACCAATCGCTGATTTTCTGTTGATCTTTGTATCGTCCGTAATATTGTCTTTGGCTGCGCTGGGAGACACTGACTGAGGCGCATTGTGGTGGGATGGCGGGAGGGACCCGCGAATGTAAACACCACCAAATCACGGTTAACTCCATGTTACGACCAGAGATAAGTGCACAATGGTAACAATTGGTAAGTCATGTTAATTCAATTGACGACAGTGAATCACGGATAACTGCATGAATAAAATGTGTGTACTGTATATACCTCGTTGCGTTTCCGTGCGTCGTTCTCTCTTCACACGAAGGTCAAGTTGGTGGTCCCTGCCTCTAGGACTGGCTTGGTGGAGGAGCGAGTTGCTCTCTTGCGCTCTCCACCGCACATAGCCAGGTACACCCTGCTCATTTGGCATAATATGCAGTCTGTTTAATTTCCTCATTTCTACCATATCTCAAGAGCTGAAATTTCTCGGTGTTAAATGTCATATTGTTGCCTTCTGACCATTTGTATATTTTGTTAGTGTCCCCTTCTGGGTCAGTCTCTCTTCACACAAAGGTCAAGCTGGTGGTCCCTGCCCCAAGGACTGGCTTGGTGGAGGAGCGAGTTACTCTCTTGCGCTTTTCACCGCACATAGCCAATATATATATATATATATATATATATAGATAGATAGATAGATAGATGGATAGAGAGGAAGATAGATAGATAGACAGTTAGATGGATAGATATAGAGGAATACATTTAAGGTTAATTATACGGAGAGCATCACTTCTCCATTAAATATATACAAATTAAATAAATAGCGCAGTGTGGTACCTTATATACGTATATATATATATATGTGGTGCGCAACCCTTTCGTTTATGTGGTGCACACCCTTTTCCGATTGCACTTATTTCGTACGCGCGTGTTCGTTTATTTCAGGATAACTCTGCCTATCCACTCGTATGGCCTTTCAATTTTATACGCGTAGTTTCCCTCGGCTTACTTGAAGCCCACTATGAATTTCAAACTTTCAATGTTAATTTACTCTCATCTTACAAGAGAGACCTATTGCAAGGTAGCATAGAAACGACACGCTCCCTCTTATAAAGTTTATTTAATTTCACTCCAATTAAGACATAAATTGAAAGAAATATACGGATGTGCGATTACAAATTTTGTCTTAAAAAAATCAAATTCTTAATTTGAAGAAAATGTTTGCAAGTATTTGTCTCAAAAAGCATTTATACAGAGGGGGGGTTTTATTTGTGTGTAACTCTAGAAATAGCACTAAATTCAAATTCCATAATCTAAGAAGTTTACAGAAGTAGTTTACTGACAAAATTTAGGAAATTGACTCTCAACAGTTCTGCGCGAGTTCCGCAGATTTTTCCAGGAAAAAAGTCCGTCAAATAAATTAGATTACTTCTCACAATAACTGAATGGTCATGCACTAATTTTCCGGGTTTGCACGGAAACAAGGTCAACATAAGATATTTACTCTTCCCTGAAGAAACCTAATAAGTCGCAAACTTACGAGTTTAACATTTAATGTGAACACAATTGAATTTAAAGAAATTTTACAAAGTTCTTTTTTGACCAGTTTAACATTTAACGTGAACACAAGTGAATTTAAAGAAATTTTACAAAGTTCTTTTTCGGTCAACAAAGGAAATTCAGATTTTAGAACAACGTGAGACAATTTCAAATCAACTTAGAAATTTTCAAACATGTCACAGAGTTTAAGAAGTTATTCTTACAAGCCATTTTTAACTTACGAGGACGGATCTACAACTAACTTGGAAATCCAAATTACATCTTCAAATTTCGAGGACTCCGCCTTACAATATTCTGAATGACCTATTAAAAACATTTTCATTACATAAGGTCGTCCCTACGAAAGCTTTCATCCATACATAAGGAAAGAAGGAGCTTCTCTTTTTCCTCACCGGATGTTACACGAATCATTGTCCTTTGATTGGATATTGACATTCCCTTCAATAAAGAAAGCTCCTCCTTTTCCTTAAAAATCAACTTAAATAAAGTCCTTTCTTCGAAGCTACTTGGTTTCTCAAATTTATGACCAACGTCATGGTTGAATTTAACAAGTGGATTCGAAGTCTGGTTTCCAAAAGTTTAACCACGAAGCGAAGAGAACACAAGCAATTTTACATCTGAACCCGGCCAGCTTGTTTTCCCTTCTCTTTGAAGCTAGGGCCGTTCCTCGACCCTACCATAAATCTCTACCGCGAGGCTGTCCTGGGTTATACCATTAACGTGAGAATACAAAAATAAAAATCGAACGAACGTTAAACAATCTGAAATATTTTTATTTTTAACCCTGTAACAAGAAACCTATTGATATTCTTCAATAACCATAATCTAAACTACCTTGCTTTAGAGATTTAACAACAAAATCTTAAAACTAAAATTTCTGCTCCTGTTTTCGTAAGAGATTTCGGTACACATATTTGCCGTTACAACATCCCTCCCCTCCTTTAATTTTGCACTCCGATGCACACTTTCTTAACTAGGGTTATTATCACTAGATTCACAATTTTCACTACTTTCTTTTTATTTGTCCCCTTTATTGGGATACTAACACTGGCACATTTAGTTTTAATCGTTCTTGGTTTCTTCGTAGTGTACTCGAGGTCTGGGCCTAAGAGCATACGGACGCTCGAACGGTGGCCCTGTGAAAGCAGCCTGTCTGCTTTGTCCGGGGGACCCTATTCCTACAAGATCCCCGCGAGGAAGTAGTTCGGAAGCACCAGGCGGTTCCTGTCCACCATTCGATCCTGCTAGTGGGCAGGAATTGCACTCCTGGTCACCTCCACTACTCGATGTTTCTCCGTTTCCTGGGCGAGGCTCTCCGGGAGGAAGTAGTTCGGAAGCGCCCAGCGGTTCCTGTTCCGCCGCTCGGTCCTGCTAGTGGGCAGAAAGCGCAATCCAGTTCACTTCCTCGTGTTGATGTTTCTCCGGTGCCGAGGGCGAATCTCCAGAGAGAGGGGCGGTGACCCTTCCCCCATCTCGTCCCCTGCACCATCCGCACCCCCCTGGGGCATCGATGCTGCGGCGGATGCGGTCCCGATAGATCACTATCTGATGTCCAGTGATCATGTGACGCAGGAGATAAGTGACTGGAGTCTTCTGTTCGAGGATGATGTATGGACCCTCGTACCGGGGCTCCAACTTGCCTCTGCCCGGTCGTGGGTAATCGATGTACACCAAGCCGTGGGGCGCCTTTTCTTCGAACGGCCTCAATTCCTTGATTCCATTGGTCTCATAGCTACGCATGCACTCTTCCACTCGGTGGTAGATTTCGCTCAGACTCCTCTTTCGGTCTTCGGCGTATTCCTCAGGGTTGTACGGGCTCAGGCACGCCTCCTGTGGCATGCGGAATAACTTCGAAGGTACATTGGGGGGGTCGCCCGTACATCAAGAAGAATGGAGAATACCCCGTGGCTTGGTGCACTCGGATGTTCAGGGACCATTCCACGGTATCGAGGATTTTATCCCAGTCTCGTCACAAAGTATTCGGAGTTTGATGCACAGCTCTTTGTTCAGCCGTTCGATGTTCCCGTTGCTTTGAGGATGGTATGCGGCGGTCCGTTGGTGTTGTACTTCCCAAACCCGGAAGAGCTCCTGCAAGGTAGAGTTCCAAAATCCCTTGCCTTGGTCGGATACTACTGCGGAAGGGGCGCCCAGTTTGACAATATTAAACGATGGAATTTGTCCGCCACCTCCCGGGCCGACTTATCTTTTATTACTGCCAGGATGGTAAACTTACTAAAACTGTCCACACACGTGAGGACATAATTACTGCCATCCCCAGTCGGAGGAAGGGGACCTACTAAGTCCACGTGCAGAAGCTACCAAGTTCCGCGCGCACGTGTCGCACTTTTGGACCACCTGCCGCACTTGTTGAACCATGCCTGGCCAAAAATAGAGGTCCCGTAGGATTTCTGTAGTCCCCACAGCTCCAGGATGAGTGCTCCTAACGTCCGTGTGTGTGTTCCAAATGAGCTGCTCTCCCAACTTTTTAAGAACTACGATGACCTCTTTCCCGTTCACATCGATGTAAACCAACAAGTTTTTTCACGAGTTTGAATCTCGACGGCGAGATGGGCTTGGATACGGGCCAGCTGAAAGCCTTCCTTTCTTCAACGGCTGTTCGAATTGCCGCTATTTTAACGTCCTTCTGCTGGTGTTTGCTGATTACCCTGCGATCAGTGACCGCTTTTTCCTATATCGCGTTCACAAACTCCTTAGTCACTCCAGGCGGGCTGGACAACCAATCGGCCACTCTGTTGAGTTTGCCCTTCACGTACTCGATGAGAAGGTCGTAGTCTTGTAGTGTCATAACCCAACGTGCTAGTCTTCCATTGGGCTCTCGGTGTCCTTCCCTCAGAAGCCATTTCAATGGCTTATGGTCAGAACGGACGATGACTCTCTGACCAAATATAAAGGGGCGAGCCTTCTTCAATGAAAAGACGATTGCAAGCAGCTCCTTCTCGTAGATGGAATAATTCAGTTCTGTGCACGTTAGTGTTCTGGATAGAAATAGGATTGGTTTTTCGATTCCTTCTTGCTCCTACGCGAGTACTCCCCCGATGGCTACTTGACTCACGTCCGTGTTCAAAATGAACTGATCAAAATTTGGGTACGCCAGTATGATGTCAGTTGTTAGAGTATCTTTGAGTGATTGCCAGGCAGTCTCTTGCGGAGTGTCCTATCCCCAAGATTCTTTGGTGGACACTTCATTAAGAGGGCGCGCAATCTGAATGAATCCCTTTATAAATTTCCAGTAGTAGGAGACGAGGCTTAAAATTTGCTTTAATTCCGTTTTGTTCGTTGGCCTCTGGGAGTTTTTAATGGCCTCTACTTTGGATTCCTGTGGCTTCACCCCGTTCCTGGTGACCACGTGGCCCGGATACTCCACCTGAGATTTCAATAATTGACATTTTCCTAACTTTACTTTTAAGTTGGCTGTGCGTAGGCTATCCAAGACTCGTCGTACCCTTTCATGTTCTTCTAAGGACCTTTTGAGGACAATGAGGTCGTCCAGGTAAATCAACACTTCCTTATCCAGTTGTTCCCGAAAATTAAAATTCAATACTTTTTGGAACACTGGTGGACTATTGGACAACCCAAACGGGACTACCCTGAACTCGAAATGACCGCTTCTCGTTGAGAAGGTAGTTTTCGAGATACTGTCGTCGTGAATTGCCAACTGCCAATATCCCGAACGTAAATCCACGCTGGAGAAATAGTGAGGCCCGTGCAGCTTGACCAAGGTTTCATTAATGATGGGTAGTGGATAGTTGTCCTTGATGCAGATAGCGTTGAAAGGTCTATAGCAACGGTGGCCAAACCCCGGCTCGCGAGCCGCATGCGGCTCCCGAGGTTGTCAACTGCGGCTCGCGAGACAATTTTGGTTTTTATTGTATTTATCATAAAAGACAAAATTCATAATACAAATATAATTTTTTTTTCACATAATAATTTTTTTTGAAAAAAACAAGGAAAAAGTGAATTGACTAAAATGCGTCATGCGTACGACAATTTCTTTTGCGTGACAGGCACTAAGCGGGATAATTACGTAATTAACACCAATCGCCACTCACCAGTGTTCAGTACCCCTCGAGCTACCCTGCGGGCCGCGTGTAGTAATGAGTGAGTGTGTTTTAAAATTGGCTTCTTAGATCAAATAGTGGCTATTTTTCTCAGCTATACAAGTGAAAGTTATACAACCCCTTAGATGATTAAAATGACTAAGCAGACAAAGTGTAAGAAACGTAAATATGAAGAAGAAAATAGAGTTTTTAAACAGGAGTGGGAGAAGAGCTTTGCCTTTACTGTTAAGGGTGGGAAACCTGTGTGTCTTATCTGCCACGTGGCACTCAATCACTTTAAAGCCAGTAACTTAAAGCGTCATCATAAAACTTAACCATAATTTTATTACGGAATTTCCTCTCAAATCAGAATTGCGGAAGACTAAGTTAACAACGTTGGAATCTAGCCTAGTTGCCCAACAAACTGTACTTTCATCATTGTGTAAGACAGCTGACTTAACTACTGAAGCTAGTTTTGTTATGGCATAGAATATTGCTCGTGCTCAACTTCCTTACAGTAGTGGAGAATTTGTGAAGAAGAATATTGCCGATGTTACTGCAATTCTCGCTCCAGATAACACAAAGCTTCGAGAACAAATAGCTTCTTCTTCTTCTGCAGCTTAAATCCCATCTCTATATGGGGTCGCTGTTCTTGACGAGTCTCCTCCATTCGCTTCTGTCACGCACCGTGTCCTCGTCCAAATTTTTCTCCCGGATGTCTGCCGCCACACAATCCCTCCACCTCGTCTTCGGTCTACCTCTTCTTCTCCGTCCCGGCACCTCCATTTCCAGCACCCTACGTCCCACATAATCCTCCTCTCTTCTCATCATGTGCCCATACCATCTCAGTCTGGCTTCTTGGACTTTCCTTGACGCCTCTACTACTTTCACCGTTCCTTTAATGCGTTCGTTTCTGATTCGATCCCTCCTAGTTACACCGCACATCCATCGCAACATTTTCATTTCAGCCACATCCATCTGTGAAAAATGCTCGGTATGAATTGGTCCCCAATTAACCCACCCCTAATATCTCCAGTCTAACTATAGAGTAGATTAAGCCTAGCCTTGTAGGGGTCAGCATAGAGATTCCGGAAATGGTCCAGAGCGGGCAGAGTAAATTGAGGTCCACAGTAGGATTCTTCACCAAATTAGGTTAAGGTAATTTACCTTCACTTTTGTTAAGCTATGAGTTGATGCTAGGTCTTAGACCACAATGTAGGCCTAATTTGTCTGACCCAGCTTAATTTATGTCCCTTAATTAACTGGGCTAAAAACACAACTGATCACTTACCAAGTGTTATTAGACAGTCCTTCTCTTTTCTCAATTGTTGAGAGCGTACTTGCTGGTGGGGATATTTTTCCGTTGTCTAGCCTCTTCCTTCTCCCCGTTCCGTCTTGTTCTCTCCTTTGCTCTTTTTGTTCTCCTCTCCTTTTTCGCGGGGCTTTTTCCACCAGCGTCCTCTTGGTTTTTTTCAGTTGGTTGATCGGTAATGTATGTGTATTACCGAGCACGCTCTATCACATAGTATATAAATACTAATGTGGAGAATAACTCTGGTGAGCAACCAATTGGTTTCATCCACCCAGTTATTGACATAAAAGGAATTTAATAATTGTTAGATTAACTACCTACCTACTCAGTGGACCATTTTCGTTACCTCCCAACTACCCACACGTATCAGTTTTCCATACATCTTTCTGTCACTAGTCTTCTTCATTGGCACCGTCTCCATTCCGTACAACATGGCTGGCCTAACCACTGTTTTGAAGACCTTCCCTTTCAGCTTCACCGGCATCCTACGATCACAGAGAACTTCCGACACCTCTCTCTAGCTCCTCCATCCCGATGTATCCTACGATTCACCTCTCCCTCTGCTCCCCCCTCTGCCTCGATTGTTGATCCCAAGTATTTAAAACGATCTACCCGTTTAATCAGTTCACTGTTTAACATCACTCCCCCTCCTTCATCCGGTTGTACATTACATCTCAGATATTCAGTCTTCTTCCGACTAACTTTCATACCTCTACTTTCCAATGCCTCCCTCCAATTTTCTAGCTGTTGTCCTACCTCCTGTCGTGTCTGCGCACAACACTACATCATCGGCATACATCATGCACCAAGGAGCAACCCCTCTAACCTCCTCAGTCAACACCTCCAACACCACGTTGAGTAGGAATGGACTCAGTGCTGACCCCTGATGCAGACCAACCCCAACTCCAAATGTTTCGTCTTCATAGTCTCCAAAACAATACGCCTATGGTCAAGTCTTGCGGAGCCTCTGGAATTATACAGACACAAAAGAATTCTTCAACGCCCTTTCCCACAGTCAAACTTAATTCTACTCCCTTACATGAATGGGCGGGTCCTGTGCAACCGTGTACTGAGAAGTTGGCAACTGTCCAAAAAAGGCTCCCGATGTTCTTGTGCATAGCTTATGTCAATGTGACGGAAGCTCCACCATCATCCAACGCGGTGGATGCTTGTTAAGCGACGAATACGGGTAGGGTAATCAGTCCTAGCCGACGACTCGCCGCTACTTCCTCTGAAGCTATTCGGGAGGCTTCCCCTTCCAGTCCTGCTGAATGTTTGCTCGAGGGCAGGCCTTTTCCCAGTGTCCCATTTGCTAGCAAATCTTGCACTGGCTCCGGCCACTTTCTTCCATTGTTTCCTCTTTGGAGTCCCTGTCTTCGTTTGACTTGGTTTGTTTTCGCTTCTGGTTTTTCATGGGGTTGTAGTAACATTCTTGAGTTGTGTTATTCCTCCTGTGACCAGTGTCACATTTCTTCCTTCTGGGCTCTCCTCTCTTGATGGACTTGTCTCCGACATTCACCTCCACATCCTTGTTGTCTTCCTTCGTGACATTGGCTATTCTTTGTTTTGGATGTTGTGAGTTGTAGTTCCAGGATATGGTAGGATTTTGCAGAGTCTGCAGTCTTCGGCTTCTGTCTTGCGGCGTTTCTTCTCTTAGGACATCTTCATCTTAGTCCTAAGCTTGGGTTGTTTACCGAAAACTTGATTGATTCCATCCAATATTCCCGAAAGGATGTTCCTTTGAGGAAATTACGAGCATACTCCGGCATAACGGACTTGAACGCGTCCTTAAGTATGCCATCTTTAATATGTCTCCTTATAGGATTAGCCTGAACCAAGACATTACCTGAACTTAATAATCTTGTGGCAAATATGTTGAGTGTCTCACCTTTTTCCCTCCTGGCGGCGTTTGGGCTGGTTCCTAGGTTCTCTTGTGCCCGTTCGCCCATAAACGTCGACGAACTTCTTTCCAATGTGTGTCCAAAGGTCGTTTTCTCAGAACCCCTTACTGCCTGTGGGAAATTCGGGATATAAGGTGAAGGAGGTTCCTGCGCCAAAAGCTCTCCTTCTTCTGTAGCGGGAGGAACTAGAGAGATTCTCCTGGGATGAACCCCCGACCTGCGGTTGTCCCAATACTCCAGCTGCGGAGTAGTCATCACAAGGTCTTCCAGTTTCGTTCTCTTCGGTTTATTTCTTCCTCTAATTCCGTGCATTCCTTTACAAATTTTGTTTAAAAAAAAATCAAATTCTTAATTTAAAGAAAATGTTTGCAAGTATTTAAGTCTCAAAAAGCATTTATACAGAGGGGGGCGTTATTTGCGTGTAACTCTAGAAATAGCACTAAATTCAAATTCCATAATCTAAGAAGTTTACAGAAGTAGTTTACTTACAAAATTTAGGAAATTGACTCTCAACAGTTTTGCACGAGTTCCGCAGATTTTTCCAGGAAAAAAGTCCGTCAAATAAATTAGATTACTTCTCACAATAACTGAATGGTCATGCACTAAATTTCCGGGTTTCCACGGAAACAAGATCAACACAAGATATTTACTCTTCCCTGAGGAAACCTAATATGTCGCAAACTTACGAGTTTAACATTTAACGTGAACACAATTGAATTTAAAGAAATTTTACAAAGTTCTTTTTTGACCAGTTTAACATTTAATGTGAACACAATTGAATTTAAAGAAATTTTACAAAGTTCTTTTTCGGTCGCTAACAATCAAGCTCTTACACATAAGTTCGCGTAAACAAAGGAAATTCTGATTTTAGAACAACGTGAGACAATTTCAAATCAACTTAGAAATTTTCAAATTGAAGAAAATTTACTTTAATCCGTGAATAGTGCGATTTAATATGTTCCAAAGCTGGTTTAAAATTGCATTAAATATAATGCAGTAATGTTGAAGAGAGAAATTATTTAGAGTAAATCATATTAAATCCATTTATTGAATTGCAGAAGGTGCAATTAAATGAGTTATACCATAAATTCCATTTTTTATAAATACGCATAGAAAACGATATTTATTGGGCATGCCCAATTAAAACTTAAAATCTAGTTATATTAATATTTTTTGCACCAAAGGTTAAGTTACTTCGAAGAGTCTATACCTTTTAAAATAATTTTGTATCATTATTTCTGGATATCTTCAACAGTAAGATTTAATATGATCGTGAATGCCGGATTTAAATTATATTGAAAAAATGCAGTAATATCGCGGCAGGGCTGCAAGTAAAAGAGGAAAAATGAATAAGTTACCCCTAATTTAATTTATATTTTTAAAATCATATTAATGCTTTTTATGTTATAGTTTAAGGATAAAATTGTGTATTATGGCGAAAATTTGTTTTTGTATTAAACTTAGTTTATCTTATTCGATTTTTTGTTTAAAATCGCCCACGAAATGTCAAATTGGCCTCGTGGTATTATACCATGAGAAACACAATAGAAAAACTATTGGCGTTACCTTTTTTGAGACCTTGTCGGTTTACCCCTTACCCCCATAAACGTATTTGTTTATATTTAATAGCTGTTTATTGGGTCGTATTTAGAATTTAGAGACCTTATCGGTCTACCAGGAGCTGGTAAGTATAGCGGTGGTTGTGTAATACTGCTTCACCACCAATCGTCTAAGTTTTGACGCTTGGCTGTAGCCCTCATATCGGTTACGTGGTGTTCATAGGATGAGCTCCTAAAACTCTACACTTAGACGATTGATTGTAGCACTCATCTCACCATGTGCTGTTGATGGGATGAGCTCCTAAAAGTCTGTATTTAGACGACTGGTGGTGATGTGGTGGTTTTTTGTGTTGGTTGTGCTCGTATATATTTTGCTATTGGGGCTTTGCATGCATATATATATATATATATATATATATATATATATATATATACACAGGGTGTCCCATAAGTCCGGCATCATAGGAAAAATTCATATTTTTCTATTTCTACAAACCATAATTCATATTTTTCTCTTTCTACAGGCCATAATGTCTGTGAGCAAGGAAGAACGAATCCAGATAATTCTACTCATAGGAAATCGGAGTCAAAGAGAGGCCGCTGCTGAATTTAACAGACTGCATCCAGACCGAGAGCCAATAACACAGTTGTGTGTCTGGATGCAGTCTGTTAAATTCAGCAGCGGCCTCTCTTTGACTCCGATTTCCTATGAGTAGAATTATCTGGATTCGTTCTTCCTTGCTCACAGACATTATGGCCTGTAGAAAGAGAAAAATATGAATTATGGTTTGTAGAAATAGAAAAATATGAATTTCTCCTATGATCCCGGACTTATGGGACACCCTGTGAATATATATATATATATATATATATATATATATATATATGTGTAAAAATGAACCATAAATAATTCCCATATTCCTATATTATCTTATCCTTCATGTAATTCTTGTATTCATTTATATAGTCTCTGTATCCATTGTAAGAAAAAGTATCCATTTTTAAAAATTCATGTTATATGGTTCATGTATTTATATAATCCTGTATATTCTTATATATTTAACTTTATATAATGCCTATACTCATATGTATGTACGTGTGTGTATTCATTTTTACATAAGGACCAAAATCGCCCAACGCGAGTTTGGATAAAATTTTTGATTTGCTTTCTACTTTGCTAAATAATTGGTGACCTGTTGTTTTTTAAAATCTCATAATCATTTTTTTAGATTTCGCTTAATAAGGAATCCTGCTTAAGCTTGCAATGTTCACATTTTGTATACACTCTCTTTCGTTATAAACAATGAGATCATGTCTTGCCTAAGCATTAAAATTGTACATCTTAAACCTTAAAATTTCACTCATATGCATATTTTAATGTAAAGATGCATAGTCCGATTTTCACTTTTAGTTAACTTGGCAGATCATGATAACATCAGATCTGAAAAGTCGCGGTTTAAGATAAAAATATGGTTTCGTCTTCAAATATTTTGTTTACTCGTTCCAGCCTTACCACAGCTAAAACATTTACTTATTTTCAAATATTGTGCAAAAATAATACAGCCTTTTTAGCATTTAATAATAATAATGTTAGCAGTTTTTGGGTATATAAACCCACTAAAATTATTCCATTGTCATTCAGAAGCTAATTCAGAGGCTGAGCACTACCTGTATATTAGGGTGGATCGATTTTACATTTTTTTGATTTCCATATTCTAATAGAGACAAAAACTTGCGCATGCATGAGAAAATAGCCTCTGCAAAATCTTAGCTTAATAGGTAATCATCTTCTGCCCCCGGCAGAGCGATGAAAATCATATTTTAGTAGTCAAAAACGTATTTTTAAACCCTAGCCTAGAGTCATAAAATTTTGCGTGTGTTATTTCATGGCTAAGCAACGATATAAATGCTATGGGAAATATATAAATGCATTATTTAAGACAAAGAGCCGATCTGAAAATATGTATAATATACATAAATAATGCATTTATATATTTCCCATAGCATTTATATCGTTGCTTAGGCATGAAATAACACACACGCAAAATTTTATGACTCTAGGCTAGGGTTTAAAAGTACGTTTTTGACTACTAAAATATGATTTTCATCGCTCTGCCGGGGGCAGAAGATGATTACCTATTAAGCTAAGATTTTGCAGAGGCTATTTTCTCATGCATGCGCAAGTTTTTGTCTCTATTAGAATATAGAAATCGAAAAAAATGTAAAATCGATCCACCCTACTGTATATTTTAGCAGTAAATTTACAGTTGGAGAAACTTTTTATTGTCCCCTTCGAGCCTTGCTCTCTTCAGAAGAACTTAGTCGTTAAAACTTTCCGGATACGCTATAAGAAGAATCCGGAACCTTCAGCATTTTTAGTAAATCTATCAGAGTCCTCCGAGCCACTATAGAAGAACTCGGAGAGTAATATAGAAGAAAACTACTTCAAGTCACACATCCGTTGCTGCCACCTAACTAGAACCCCCGTCGACTTCGAACCAACACGGGCCATAGACGGAGGGGTTAACAACTGGCGACCCTTTAACCAGGATCTTCACGACTCCAGGATTCTTCCAGTCTTCCAGACCCTGGAACCAGAACCAACACCCAGTTGACCGGCGTGTCACGACTTCTAGTTCGTCACATCCACCCAGTTGACCGGCGTGTCACGACTTCTAGTTCGTCACATCCACCCTTGGACCGGCGTGTCACGACTTCTAGTTCGTCACATCCACCCTTGAACCGGTGCGTCACGACTCCAAGTTCTCCACGCCTAGTTTTCATCCAGGAACAAGTGGCCAGCAAGACACGTCTTCAGGACACGTCTCTAAGGATTTCGCCGTAGGAATCTTGTTAAGTACAAAACTCTTTTTTAAAATAATTTCTAAACATTTGAAAAGTCATTATTATTAACAATTAATATTTAGTATTGAGCCAGAATTAACACAAAACACAGTGAACACTTCAGACACCAGTGATACATTTTTTTTATTGAAAACAGTATTGTCACAGAATTATTGTCACAGTTATTTTTACTATTCTAGTTAGTATAGTATAATTTTATTTAATGTACCAAACATAGTATTACCATACCTTCACGTACATTCGAGTGAAATTTTGTTTACATTTTTATTTTTGTTTGCAATCTTTTCAAATTTTCCCCGAGTTAGGCAAATTGTTGTGCATTTATTTTTTTAGATAGTGTAGTTAGGAAAACCCCTTAAGTGATCATTCCATAAATTAAGATCGGTCAAGCAGACCTAATTAGAACACATTAATAAGTACCTTCACATATGAGCGATTCAGACGGTGCGCTTTCTGACATCGAAAATTTACCTACACCCATTTTTCCACCTACCCCGCGCCCTTCAAACATACTCCCAAACACACAAGCCAATATGTCTCAGTCTCAAACCCCCGCCCCAGCATACATTAACTTAGGCAGACTAGTAAACCTTCCTCATACTGTTTTAATTTTTAAGGGGACCATAGATAATCGTTTTGTTGAACCACGCGTAAGACCTTGGGTTGAATCTTTAGAGCAACATTTCTTACGCGAAAATATTACCGATAATGATATAAAAATTAGGGAAGCAAAAAGATTTATTGACCCGAAAGAAGGGAATGCTCATGACACAGTCACTTACGTCCCATCAATTAGCGAAGCTACAACATGGGACGATTTTAAACAAAACTTATTAGAATTTTTTAAAGAAATAACCCTTGCACAACCCTTAGCCACGTTAGAAGCAGTCTTCCAAGCTAAATGGAAGAAAGAGGAACACGAAGATTTAAACAATTTTATTACACGTACACATAAACTTGTAGGAGAAGCCCTCCGGGCCGCAGAAAATGCATGTGGCATAACTTTCACTTCGAAACAAAGAAATCTAATAGTAGCCACAACCATTTACCAAAACCTACCCGGAGCACCTAAAAAAAAGTTTCAGGAGTTTTTAAATGTTGACAAACCTGTAAGTGTAGCCATAAACAAAACACGGGAACATTACCCCGATTTAGCAAACCAGAACTACCGAAAGAGTAGAGAAACCCCTGTACATTATATTCAGCAGCAGCAGCCACAACACCAACCAACAACAACAACCCTATAAATCGAGACCAATGCAGGGAACACCCCAGAATACACGCCCTCCTCCACAGTGTTTTAACTGCGATAGTTTTGGGCACATGATAAGTCAATGTAATTACCCCTCGTATTGCTCCCACTGTCACGAACATGGTCATCGCCGTGGCGATCGCCAAAAGTGTGCTGATAAAGCCCCTGCAGGGTATAGACCCCACTTTCAGAAACCAAACCAACCACGTTCCCAAAACGTATCCCAAAAGTCAACCAATCCCCAGAAACCAGTCCATTCCCAGCCTCAGTCGAACTACCAACCCAATAGATCACGACCACAGGGTCAACCACACTCTTACCCCATGTACAAACCTCAATACAACCAGCAAGGTCAACTAGTTCGGTACGTAGAAGTACCCGGGGAGGAATCATTTTCCCCAGAGAACAGTTTTCAAGAACACCCTCCAGCGTATGATATTCCCGTAGAATATGACCCAGGTCCTCCCATAGAAGACCATTCGAGCCCTTTTTTAGACCCTACATTGGAGGCGGCAGTTCAACCTCCTCCCTCCTAAATTACAGTAATGAGCCCAGATACGCACACAAACTCCCCATCAGGATAATAGGTGCGGACCTCCTAGATTTAATAATAAATTGTAGCACCGATAACCAAGAATTAACTGCTCTCCTAGATACAGGAGCACACGCGACGTTAATTAAGAAACAATGTGTAGATGAATTACTAGAGAGTACAAATTACAAATATGAACTTAAGGCACCATCCTGCCAACTCAGAGGAGTTACGGGCACACCCATACCCACATATAGAAATTGAGTTATATTTAGAAGTTGGAAACGCGGTATACCCCGCGAAATGTTGTATAGTGGACACAGTCGCCACCTTTCAGACAGACATCCTACTAGGTATGGATTTTTTTAACCGGAATCAATGGGAGATTTACCCAGCCGGAAAGTTAGTAAAGTGTCGAAATAGGACACACCATCTCCGCGAGAATGACAGACAACTTAATGCTAATAGACTTAGCTCAGTTCAGATTTCCGAAAGAAATAGGAAACCCCCTCTACTTGATAGCAGATCAAGTCAGCCGGTTGCATCCAGAGGGACAACCGCTCCAGAAATCAGACCCCAGGGTAATCAGTTCCAGTTGTTGAATCCAGTTGGATCAACACAGCCAGTTTCCAGACAGTCAGTTTCCAGACAGCCAGTTTCCAGTCAGCCAGTTTCCAGTCAGCCAGTTTCCAGTCAGCCAGCTTCAGTTCAGCCAATAAGGCAAATTTTAGTCGCCGAACCAGAATCAGATTCACAATTTTTCATATGCCCTACCGAGCATATAACAGTAGCACCTTATGAGAAGATTTGTTTCCTAGCAAAAGTAGTTAACAGTCAAGGAAAATTATTAGAGTCAGAGCGTACTCTGATTACAGAGAAAAGTAATTTCAAAAGAGATGTTCTTATTGCCCAAGTCCTTAGTCAGAGTCAGAATTCAGCTATCCCTGTTGTTTGTTTAAACAAAGGAAAAAGTCCTATAGAATTAACTTCAAATCAGAAAATAGGAACTGTTTCCACAGTAGAAGTAGATTCAGATTTCCCCATCAGTATGATAAATCGTGTTTCCAGTTCCTTAGAATTAAATCCTTCAATATTAAAAGAAGAATATAAGAAATGTCTGGAGCACTCCCTTCAGGAGTCACCAGCTTTACAGGATCCCAAACTAATGGAATCACTTCTCGATTTCCTGATAAGAAATAGAGATGTGATTGCCCTAAAAGGAGATCCTCTGGGCCGAACTAATTTGGTCCCTTTTGAAATCAAGTTGGAACCCAATTCCAAACCCATTTTCATTCCTCCCTATCGGGTTCCACATTCCCAGTTAGTCACTATTGAGGAACACATCAAGGACATGTTGGAGCAGGATGTCATTCAGCCTTCAGCTAGTCCCTGGTCCGCTCCCATGATTCTCGTCTCCAAAAAGGACGGAACATCTCGCCCTTGTATAGATTTTAGACGCCTGAACAACATTACCATCCCAGACCGTTTCCCGATTCCAAACATGCAGGAAACAATTCTGAACGTAGGGAAAGCGAACTTCTTTTCATCCCTCGATTTAGCATCGGGTTATTGGCAAATGGAGGTCAGTCCCGAATCTCGGGCATTGACTGCTTTCTCCACTAACCGAGGCCATTACGAATTCCAGGTTTTACCTTTCGGAGTCCGAAATGGGCCTGCTAATTTCTCTAGGTTGATGAATATAGTCCTTTCCGACCTATTAGGTGTCGAAGCTCTCGTTTATCTTGACGATATTATCGTCTACAGTTCGGACATAAAAACACACTTTCAACGCCTTCAGAATGTGCTATCACACTTGAGAAAAGCACACCTTAAACTGAAGCTTGCAAAGTGCAATTTTTTAAGAATCCCTGGTATACCTAGGATTCCTACTCTCGTCCACAGGAATTAAACCTGATCCAGCCAAACTCGAAGCCCTGGAAAGGTACCCTGTACCCAAGACCATCGACGACGCCCGTGCATTTATTGGTTTTGTCGGATTCTATCGGAACTTTATCCCCCAATTTTCGAATATTGCTAAACCCATTACTAATTTGTTCCAGAAAAATTCGAAATTTAACTGGGAATCCGATCACCAACATGCCTTTGAAACTTTAATTAATAAACTAACCTGTCATCCCATTTTACAATATCCTGATTACACAAGACCCTTCATCATAGCCACAGATGCTTCCTCCTATGGACTAGGAGCCATCCTGTTACAGGACTTTGCAGCGAAAATCGTATACAAACCGGGAAAACTGCAAGTTATTCCAGATGGATTGTCGAGACTCAAGCCCGACGCCCAAGTGAATAAAATAGGAATTCTTCCTGTGTTCGACTACGAGTGTCTGCAATACTCCCAACAACAGGACCAACACACCCAAAACCTTCGGGCGCGCCTGGAACAAAAGGAACCATCGAAGGTAAAAGAACAGTACAAACTCAAAAATGGGCTCGTACATTTCAGGAACGAAGATGGAAACGACCTCGTGGAGATACCAAAGGATCTCGTCGATATAGCCATTGGACTTTGTCACGACTCACCTTTGTATGGACACATGGGGCCGGATCGCACCATCAAGAGTCTTTTGGAGCGATACCACTTTCCCGAGATGAACAAAAAGGTACAAGAATACATCGCCGAATGTCCGTCGTGTTTAAAGCATAAGGGCAACGTACCATCCACAGCTCCGATGCATAAATATCCAGTATGCCAAAGGCCCTGGCAAAGAACTGGAATGGATATACTGGGACCATTTCCCAAAACGTCAAAGGGAAATCAGTACATCATTGTGTTTACGGACCACTTCTCGCGTTACAGCGAAGTAGCCGCCATTCCAGACCAGACCTCGGAAACTGTGGCAAGAGCCCTAGTGGAACGCGTCATCCAAAATCATACCACTCCTTCCATCCTAATCTCGGATAACGCCCTTAGTTTCACTTCCAAACTGTTCGAGTCACTCTGTAACATGTGTAAAATTAAAAATACACACATTGTGGCATACCATCCGCAGGCAAACGGCTTAGTGGAAAGGCACAATCGAAAGATCTTGCAAGCCCTGCGCCACGTTGTCGATGCATCCTCCCGTACATGGGATGATTCCCTTCCCATGGTACAAACAGCCATCAACAATGGCTATAATGTGTCCATCGGGGACACCCCTCATTTCGTTCTCTATCACTACGACAAGCGTCTACCTTTTGATTTGCCCGACCAAACCGACCCGGCAGTCGTAACATCTTCCGAAATGGCAGAAGCAAATCAGCAACTAGCTGAACGATCTTTCAAGATTTTTGACATAATCCGCTATGCCCTCGACCAACGAAACCAACAGATGGAGCAAGAGCAACATAGTCGTCATCCCCGTCAACGGACTATAATCGTCGGTATGCGATGTTATCTGAAGAGCGTGAAACCGCCAGGTGCTCATCGCAAATTATACCCAAAGTGGGATGGCCCATATAGGATTATGAAAAACCTCGGAAAAAATCGTTATGAAATCCTCGACCTCCGGGATCATTCCAAACTAAAGATCATTCACGCTGACAATTTGGAGATAGCTTCCGAACAACACCTTCCCAAAAAACAGCTGCCAGGCGTTCGAGCCGCCTATCCTTCAAAAGGTCAAGATATTAACAAATCGGGCAGGGATAAAAAAACTGAAGTGGTCACCGCGGGAACCGCTACTCATGACGAAGATTGGTACCTCGTAATACCACCATTACTCGAGGCAATCTCTGAACAAGAGGAGGCCCCAGAGCCAAGCGTCCCATCGGACCCAGACCCTGGAGAAACCCCTTCGAGAGGATCACTCAGTGGAACTCCACCATCTCCTCCAACTCCACCATCTCCTCTGTCACCACCCTCGCCGATTGATGATCGACGCACGGACCCTACATACCGCCCGCAAATGCATCACCCACGTGAACTAGAACCTTCACATAAGAAACGAACCCGCTCAGAATCCGAGCTCAACGGTCGACCCCCATTGCCACCAAAACGAGGCCGACCCCTTCGCCCACAAACACAAGTATCCACACAAGTATCCTCACAACTACCCCCAGCTCCGTATAACTTAAGGCGTAGAAATGAATAAAATTATCCCCCTTATAATTTTCCAAATTATTTACTCTTGTAGAACTAGCATTAGAATTTCTACCGGAGTTGTTATAGAAAAACTTGCAGAAGGTAAATTTTTGAAAGGGCACGCAGACCTTTATATAAATTTGCAACCCCCTGCTAGAATTAAAATCAACCTCCTTCAGATACAAACCCAATTAAAAACGTTTAAAAGTAAAGTCCAAAATTCTTTCCAAGGAAAAGATCAGATTAGTCGCATTCTGTTAGAAAATACCCTCGAAAATATTCAAACTACAGCACGCGCCCTATCAGAAATACTAGCCTTACCATGGATACAAACTGAAACTAAAAATTCAGAAAACTTTAACCAAAGAAGTAAAAGGGGACTGATAGATATAGGAGGGAAACTGTTCAAAGGTTTATTCGGATTAGCGACCGAAGAAGATATTAAAAGAATTGAACTTAAATTGAATCTCTTCGCGCGAAATCGACAATATAATGGACACATGTTAGAACAAACTATTAGGTCATTACACGAAAACAATCGCTTCCTTCACTCCCTTTCGGACAGATTCACATACCTTGAATCCATGTTAGCTCAATACAAAGAACACAAAAGATATCTAGAATTAATAGAGATAATGAACATACAAGTAACCCTAATCGATAAATACTTACAACGAATAACTACGATTCATTCCAAGGTTTTGCGTGCAACCCAGCTAGCCCATGGAAAAATCACTCTTTCCACCCTAATACCATGGGAAATACTTCAGTCCTTGATTCACACTGCCCAGTCACAATTAAAATTATCACCCATATTCCCACTCAACCACACTAATTACCCTCAATTTCTAGAATACACCTGGACTGTACATGGACCACGCCCCTACACATACCTCATAATTATACCATTTTTCGATGTCCTCACTTATGACGTATATAAATTTCACCCTTTCCCAACACCCTACCAAAATAACTCTAATGTCTATCGATTGTATTTACCCACCGTACCACCTTACCTTTTCCTCACCAAAGATCTATCAGCTTATTCTATGATGTCAGATAGCGACGTCCGGCATTGCCGATTCCCGCAACCAAATAAACAACTCGTCTGCCCTCCACTCAAACCAGTTATTCTTCCAACTACTAGGTCTTGCTTTATCGATTTAATTTGTGACCGGCATGCCCCCGTATGTTCATTTAAAAGATTTAATTCCCCTAAAACTATCCAACTACGAATTGGACCAGACATCTTGGTTTCTTTCGCGAACAGGACTGCCGCTACTCTCGAGTGTCCATCGAATTATTCCCTCATCACAATCCCTATGGTTATTCGGCTACCAATTGGTTGCAACTTGCGTTCAAAAGCCCTCCAAATATACAACCCGTATAAGGTTACCCTTAATAACTCATACCCATTCCCGTCGCAAATTAAATTTAAACCCGTCATAGAGATCTTAAATCTCTCCATAAAACCTGTAACCATCCTACCCGAACTACATGCCCCTGAATGGAATGATCAATTGAGCCGGTTTAAAATTTCGGATGATAACCAAAACAACCTCTTACAAATACTACAACCGGTAACCATTTTCTCAACATCTGCCGTTAGTATCATTATTGTGTGTGCTATTATCCTCGGTATATTTGTGGTGAAAAGATCATTCTGGGAACAAAGAAAACCAAGTGACACGGAACATGAAACTATTTATGCACGACCAAGAGTGCGTACCCAGACCACGTGAACTAGACTTAACCACCCGACTTATGTTGTATATATAAATCTGTATTATAAAACCAATAGTTATCATCTAGTTAGCATTAGTTAGGATGTTACGTTATTATATTAATATCATTCTAGAGAGGAAGAGCCCTGTAAAAATGAACCATAAATAATTCCCATATTCCTATATTATCTTATCCTTCATGTAATTCTTGTATTCATTTATATAGTCTCTGTATCCATTGTAAGAAAAAATATCCATTTTTAAAAATTCATGTGTTATATGGTTCATGTATTTATATAATCCTGTATATTCTTATATATTTAACTTTATATAATGCCTATACTCATATGTATGTACGTGTGTGTATTCATTTTTACATAAGGACCAAAATCGCCCAACGCGAGTTTGGATAAAATTTTTGATTTGCTTTCTACTTTGCTAAATAATTGGTGACCTGTTGTTTTTTAAAATCTCATAATCATTTTTTTAGATTTCGCTTAATAAGGAATCCTGCTTAAGCTTGCAATGTTCACATTTTGTATACACTCTCTTTCGTTATAAACAATGAGATCATGTCTTGCCTAAGCATTAAAATTGTACATCTTAAACCTTAAAATTTCACTCATATGCATATTTTAGTGTAAAGATGCATAGTCCGATTTCCACTTTTAGTTAACTTGGCAGATCATGATAACATCAGATCTGAAAAGTCGTGTTTTAAGATAAAAATATGGTTTCGTCTTCAAATATTTTGTTTACTCGTTCCAGCCTTACCACAGCTAAAAAATTTACTTATTTTCAAATATTGTGCAAAAATAATACAGCCTTTTTAGCATTTAATAATAATAATGTTAGCAGTTTTGGGGTATATAAACCCACTAAAATTATTCCATTGTCATTCAGAAGCTAATTCAGAGGCTGAGCACTACCTGTATATTTTAGCAGTAAATTTACAGTTGGAGAAACTTTTTATTGTCCCCTTCGAGCCTTGCTCTCTTCAGAAGAACTTAGTCGTTAAAACTTTCCGGATACGCTATAAGAGAATCCGGACCTTCAGCATTTTTAGTAAATCTATCAGAGTCCTCCGAGCCACTATAGAAGAACTCGGAGAGTAATATAGAAGAAAACTACTTCAAGTCACACATCCGTTGCTGCCACCTAACTAGAACCCCCGTCGACTTCGAACCAACACGGGCCATGGACGGAGGGGTTAACATATATATATATATATATATATATATATATATATATATATATATGTGTGTGTGTGTGTGTGTGTGTGTGTGATAACAGGGGGCTCTATGGGTGTATAGTCGGGGAGTGTATGTGCGTTTGTGTGCGCTTTTCATTCATTCGAAGGTTATTAATATATACAGGCCATTTGTGCCTTCTAAGCCAACTGGCGGATTAGGCCAACTGTCAACTGGCTGATTAAGCCAACTGGCGGATTTCGAGTTCTAAGTCAAGTGTTGCTAGAGGTTAGGTGGACTCCCCCAACTTGCTGGGGAGTTCCCCTCCCCCTCTTTTTTTTGGCACCCTAGGGTTGGCACTGGGGAGGGGGGTTGGTACTGGTACTCTTATGATCAACATTGCAATTGTATATGCACTCTACCATTTTGCGGCCATACTACTAATGGCATCGAAAGTGAAAAGTTATTGGCAGAAGGAAAACAACTTCCACAATACAGCTGGTAATAATAAAAGCTAGAAACAAAACTATAACTAAAACTAAAAATACAAGTAATGAAATAGGTGACAACAAAAGTGATAATGAATAACTAAAAAGGAGCAGTAAAAATAAAAAATGCGAGTAATAAAAGTACAAATAACGATGTTAGTGGAACTGCAGACAAACACTTCCCTACCATGAAGCCCATAGTGTAGGAGACGTAAAGCCGGACTGATGAATAGCTTGAACAATAATGGACTGTCATTTTTTAATTATTTACATGAGACTGCATCCAGACCGCGAGCCAATAACACAGTTGTGTGTCTGGATGCAGTCTGTTACATTCAGCAGCGGCCTCTCTTTGACTCCGATTTCCTATGAGTAGAATTATCTGGATTCGTTCTTCCTTGCTCACAGACATTATGGCCTGTAGAAAGAGAAAAATATGAATTATGGTTTGTAGAAATAGAAAAATATGAATTTCTCCTATGATGCCGGACTTATGGGACACCCTGTATATATATATATATATATATATATATGTGTGTGTGTGTGTGTGTGTGTGTGTGTGATAACAGGGGGCTCTATGGGTGTATAGTCGGGGAGTGTATGTGCGTTTGTGTGCGCTTTTCATTCGTTCGAAGGTTATTAATATATACAGGCCATTTATGCCTTCTAAGCCAACTGGCGGATTAGGTCAACTGTCAACTGGCTGATTAAGCCAACTGGCGGATTTCGAGTTCAAGTCAAGTGTTGCTAGAGGTTAGGTGGACTCCCCCAACTTGCTGGGGAGTTCCCCTCCCCTCTTTTTTTTGGCACCCTAGGGTTGGCACTGGGGAGGGGGGTCTTACAACAGGAGGGAAGGGGGTTGGTACTGGTACTCATATGATCAACATTGCAATTGCATATGCACTCTACCATTTTTCGGCCATACTACTAATGGCATCGAAAGTGAAAAGTTATTGGCAGAAGGAAAACAACTTCCACAATACAGCTGGTAATAATAAAAGCTAGAAACAAAACTATAACTAAAACTAAAAATACAAGTAATGAAATAGGTGACAACAAAAGTGATAATGAATAACTAAAAAGGAGCAGTAAAAATAAAAAATGCGAGTAATAAAAGTACAAATAACGATGTTAGTGGAACTGCAGACAAACACTTCTCTACCATGAAGCCCATAGTGTAGGAGACGTAAAGCCGGACTGATGAATAGCTTGAACAATAATGGACTGTCATTTTTTAATTATTTACATGAGACTGTATTGAGCACGTCTTATTGTTTTCTAGAAGCTCGAGTCATTGTAGTTGACGAACATTATTATTATTATTATTATTATTATTATTATGCCCGTTTGTTGAATTTGGGATGGACTCCCCTGTAAACATGATTGTAGACCCGGTCTCCTGAACAAGTTTCGACAATATGTCCTCATGTATTGATGACATATGCCTCTTCTTCGATGCAGTACAAAAAGTAGCTTTAGAAACATGGCTAGATAGTAAATGAATCACATTTCATATATACCTAACGTACTGAACTTAAATTCTGTTTCACTGGTTTCTTTGACACGTGGTTAAGTGAGAAGGGGAGGGTTGCCTGTGTCGCTCAGCCCCATCTAAAGATATCGTTAAGAAGAACCCTCCCCCAATACTTTGCCCATATACCATTGCGGATTTTCCCCCTCCCTTCTAATTTAGAATATTTTTTAACCTGTACACTGTAAAGTTGTTTCATATATACAGACCATCGTCTCTAAAAAAGAATAATTGTTACACTTGACCGAATATGGAACAATTTTGAATCAATTTTATTTTGTAATGTCAATATAATTGGTTCAAAACCGGTACTTAAAGAAAAATTGTTCCATACAGAACACCGTTTCTAAACATTTAATTGCTTCTTTTATTGCATGAACTGATTATGGAGCGAATGGTCAGTCATAGAAGCCGTTGGAACAACTTTCCTTTCTGGACCGATTTTGAAACAAATAAGAGTATATCGATTATAAAAAGTAAAATTAATTCAGAATCGTTCTATGTTCGATTCAAATGGAACAATTAAATTTTTAGAAACAGGGGTCTGTATGGAACAACTTCACAGCGTATTCTTAATACAACAAAGAAATATTGTTTATATATTTAATAAAGCATTGTTCAGCATATTAAACCTATGTGACAAAGATTTAATTCATAAAAATTTAACATGAATACAGTATATTCTTTTTCATTTCCAAACAATATAACTTAACAAAGCACATGAAACATACTTTAAATTCATGCAGTTTCTGTACACCAAATTTTACTGTTTGGAAGTGTAATCAATAATCAGTGGTTCAATAATCATGAACCAATAGACCCGTGTATATGTATTTGTATAAGCATCACCTTTACAGTCAATGGTTTCCCCAGGAACTGAAATAAGAGGGAGTGTTCAAATTTTCAAAGGGATGAGGACCTAGGGGTGAGACCGTTAGGGCGAAGGTGGGGTTGTATGGCATCATAGTAAAAACTGAAAAATGTTTCGTAACTATTTTATTAGATTTAATTCGTGTTTTAAAATCATCGCACAAATTAAAATTGGCTACTCAGGCTTTCTATTAACCCTTTCATACCTGATTTTCGTTTACTTTTCATGCCACAATAAAACACATGTGTTATATCTCCAGCATGACTTAAAATCTCATAAAATTTGATGGTCTCATTTGCGCCCGTACGGCATGAAAGGGTTAAGTACTACATCTACTTTCTTGTAATTTTGCGCAACTCTGTTAATGAACGTCTCGAATACAGTGCACAGTGCATTTATCTTTGATGGTTTCTCTGTGTCCAGTATTTTCAGTCCTTCAGTTGATATGCTCATTAGTTCATTTATATGATCAGGCAGAAGACGATTTCTTTTAGAACATAATTTCTATTCACTGACGAAAAAGAATGCTCAACTGTAGTTATTGTGACTGAGAGCAACAAGAGATGAATTTCTACTTCTTTCATTCCAGGAAACATAACACAAAGATTAGGTCGAGCCACTAGTGATGATCAAAAAGGAGTTGAAGTCAAATTCTTCCTTCATTCTTCGTATGATATTCCACTCTGTGTTCAAATTCTCTCTTCTGTCTTGATCACATGGCAGCCCCATTGCTGGTAGTGCCTCACTCCAGTCAACCGGTGTTTTATAAGACAGGCATCCGTAAAACCTACGTAGAGGTTGAATAGAATCCAGAGTGGGGGTGTAAGGAAATTCCTGTTTACAATGTTTAGTGTCAAATTTTTCTTATCTGAAATGGGACTTTAATGACTTCAGGATCAAGTCTTCAAAGACACTTTCTAAACTATAAACTGCCTGAAAAAATCTAAATTACATTAATATATGTAATGTTTCCTTCTTTTAAACGTTAATGAATTAATACATTTAATAAGAGTTATGAATAAATTTGTAATTCATTTTTAGCAGAAAAATGAAGGAAATATTCGCTATAAATTTTCACTTGCAGATAGCAGGAATCCGTTGTGCCGACTAAATGGTATTTGGTATATCCTATTACCAAGCAGTCCACTGGATGCTTGAGATTGATTATTACGTGAATTATTACGTGACAACCATAAACAGTCTTCTCGGGAAAAAAATTAAGAAAAATTCAATAGAGAAATTAAATGTTCATAATAAAGGAATTACTGATGATACTGCTATTGCAGACTCTTTAACCCGCAGCAGGTACCATCAAAATAATTACGCATTTAGAACCATGGGGGTCAATATGACCCCATTTTTAAAAATTTAATAAAAATAGTTTTTATTGCTTTTTTATCTTTATTATGATACCAACAGAAAAGAACATGTTTATTTTTCACATTTTACAATCAAATCAGTAACAAATTAATTTCAAACTTTGCAAAATTAGCATTTACTAAAGAGCTATCCAAAACTCCATAGAATACTCGCATTGGCCAGCGATTTGTCTTCCTAGCTGTACTAAAAAGAGTGCATTTCTGATCATGGATATCGACGCCTCCTTTGTTTCGGTTGTAATAAATATTTATTTCTTCCTTTCCAGTTATCTCATCTTTATTTTTTGCAGAGTGCATAGTCGAAAGAAACACCACCTTTTTGTAGTTCTTTAGACTTATGGATAGCAAAGTTGGCTGGATAGAGTGAGTCCCAGCACCTACATAGACTTTTGATTTGACTGAATATGATGATCTACTATCTGCTAAAACAAATACTTTGATTCCATATTTACTGGGCTTATTTGGAATATACTGCTTGAAGCTGCATCTTCCCCTAAAACATAAAAGAAATTCATCAACTGTACAATCAAGCCCTGGAGTGTAATTTGATTCACAAGAATTTACAAATATATCATACACTGTTCTTATCCATGTTGTAATAACGTCTAACATATCATCCCTTATGAATAAGTTGAATGCATCTTCGGGAGATTTGGCATGAATAGCAGCATTTTTTGGTCCAAGACGCCGCGAAACAATATTTCTTTGAGGTGTTCTACCGCCACGTTTAGGATTTCTTTTCCAAACATATCCGTTTTTCGCAAAGTATTGAGAATTATCCTCAACATCGCTTATATCTGAATCTTCAGCGCTTTGCTCACTAGTATCGTTCTCGGGTTCTTCATATTCATTGTCTGTATCACTGTCACTTGCCAAATCTTCTACATCAGAGTCAAGATCTACTTCTAAGAATTTTATCATTTCAGTTTCGCTAAATAATCTTTTATTTTACATTTTTGTAAAGAGGGACTAATAATACTTTAGAAATAATACTTTAGAAATAATAATACTTTAGAAATTTATAAAATAATCTGAAAAAAAGAAAAAAAACAATATTAGTTGTTAATAGTAGTATTGGCGCGTTTGGGTAGAGGAAGTTGGGGTGCTCTGAAATCCTGCCCCTGAAAGGGCCCCCTGAAGGCATAGCCTTCTGTATGAGGGGGGGCCCCCTTACTTAAGTTCTTAGCCCATTTATGGGGTCTCACCGTCCTTAATGAAGGGAATTTGCCCCTTGAGGGCCCCTTGCGGGGCCCCATCCTCCTTGGGGGAGGGGGAAATCGTTTTCACCTTCATTCAAAAATAAAATTTTAAAACATAAAATTTTAAAAAATAAATTTAAAAAAATTAAATTTAAAAAATTAAATTTTAAAAAGAATTCTTCTTCACCTTCCTTCAAAACAGAAAAAAAATTTAAGAAAGGATTCATCCTCGCCTTCCTCCAAGAGCTTCTTCATAACCTTTCACGAGAAAAATCTTCCTGTGGGGTTCTTTCAAGGTTTTTCGAAACAGACAAACAAATATTTGAGTACTTTTTGTTCAATCGTATTCGTTCCACCCGATAGCACCAATACCATATTCTTTTCAAGTGTATTATCGTTTTCGTAATTGCATACATCACAAATTAGAAACTCAGACTAAACATGTTTTAAATCAATAACATTTTCTTTGATTAATATTTGCATTATATGAAGTTAATTGAAAAAAAGTTGAATAATTTAAATTAAAACATTTTATTTTCAATTATAGGGGTAACTTTTACTTATCCAAATTAAATTTCATTATTCTACATTAATATGAAATGAAACTGTTGGTTTACGTCGTCGTCGTCGTTGGCCTAGGCAAGCTACGGCTTGGGACCGTAGCGCATCTATCCGGTATAGGTTAACCTGGATGATGTAGCCATAAGCACTGCCGCTAGTTAAGTGCCAACCAGTGATTATCTCACTAGCCGTATTGAGTCCGTTAGGCGAAACTACGACAGTACCAAAGGTGGAAAATATAACCTTTGGTTTTCTATTATTTATTTGTAAAATGGACATGGCATTAGATTAAATAAATATTTGAATATAAATAATTAACTGACAATTGTGATATATAATTAATTATGTTTACATACAATAAAATAATATAGTATACATAAAAGTATTAATGTGGTTCACAATTGAATTATAATGGGGTAACTAATTTAAAATGAATTTATAACTATTCCGAAATTCAAGACGGTAAAATTAACATTTAACTTGAAACTAAAATAAGAGTATTCACTACACACTCCCCCACCAGAGAGGAGTTCAAAGAGTTCCGAACGACACAGATTTCCGCTGAACCTTTTTGGTAGCTACTTGTACCTCACTTAAGGTTGATTCCAAAAACGCAGGCTTAAGACGATCGACAGAAACCTTGTCGACCTTGGAACCCGCGCTGGATGAGAAATGATTTGCGCGTACGTCGGAGACTTCATAGGGTCCGTCATATGGACATTGGAGAGGCCGTTTTGGGACAGGTACACGAACGAAAACGTGGGTGCAAGACTGGAGGCTGGGGAAACAAGATGTTCTGTTGGCTAGTCAATCGAGGGGGAACAGGCTGAAGGGACTGCATGTGAGAGGAAAGTGTTTGAGCGAATTCCGTAGGATCGCATGACTTATCCCCTGCAGTGAAGTAGCCACCTGGTAGCCGCAGTGTTGTTCCATAGACTAGTTCAGCCGCTGTAGTCTTCAGATCACTCTTAAATGCAGAGCGAATACCAAGCAACACGAGTGGAAGCTTATCCATCCAATGGGAGTCTTCGTGACACATAAGGGATGACTTCAGCTGGCGATGGAAACGTTCGACGAGGCCGTTAGCTTGCGGATGATACGCACAGGTATGCGCATGTACTGTACCCAACAAGCTGGTAAACTTCTTCCAAAGCGAAGACTCAAATTGGCGACCTTGGTCAGTGATGACTTTTGTCGCAATCCAAATCTTGATACCCATCCATGAAGAAAGGCTCTTGCAACAGTGTCCGCTTGGATATCAGGAAGTGGGATGGCTTCAGGCCACCTGGAAAACGGTCGAGACAGGTGGCAGATAACGTTGGCCTTGAATCACTGGAAGAGGGCCAACAATGTCTACATGAATTACCTCAAATCGCTGGGATGGGGGCGGAAATGCGTCAAGGGGGACCTGGTGTGCCTTTGGACTTTGGCACGCTGCAGGCAAGGCACGTTTTGGTCCAATGTTTGACATCCTTCCGCATCGAGGGCCAAACAAAGCGAGAGGTAACAGGGTGTTTTGCGAAGCACGGATACCAGGATGGAGGGCTTATGAAGATCCGTGAAGACTGCTTGTCTGTGACATGGAGGGCATAAGGGCGAATAGCAGCTGTTATACGTCGCAATAGAGGGGCACAGACAATCCTGGCATACTCATTTTCTTGAGGGAAAGTGAGTGAGTGGAGTCTTCTCTGAGCAGGTCTTGTAGTTTCCGTATCCTTATCTTGATCCTGTGCAATAGCATTCCACAGTGTAGAGCTGAGGGTAACGAAGTAATCTCTATTCTTGAAAGTGCATCCGCTGGAGTGTTCAAGACACCTTTGATGTGGCGGATATCTGTGGTAAATTGCGAGATATAATCGAGTTGCCTGATGACTCTGGGAGAGTGGTTACAGCTGTTTTTATTGAAGACAGTGACCAAAGGTTTTGTGGTCGGTAAAAACACAAAACTCTCGGCCTTCAAGGAAATGTTGAAAATGCTTCACGTTTAAGTAAATAGCAAGAAGTTCACGTCCGAAAGCACTATAACGCGTTTGGGCTGGCTGCAGCTTTTCGAGTAAAACGCGATGGGTGCTTGTTGACCGTTAATGGTTTGTTCCAACACACCACCGATCGCAACATCTGATGCATCGACCGTCAGAGTTAGGGGGCATCACTGATAGGAAATGACAGAGACAATGCACTATTGATAGCATTTTTGGCATTGTCGAACGCCTGTAAACTACCGCTACACCATAACAATTTCGTTACCTTGCGTTGTGTGTGATCATAGCGTGTAGAGGAGCAAGAACACTAGCACAGTTTTTAATGAACTTGTGGTAATAATTTACCAAACCTAGAAACCGACGTAACTCACGCTGATTATTTGGCATTGGGTAATTTTTTATCACTTCACACTTGTCCTGAAGGGGGTAATTCCGTGCTGCGAAATCGTGTGACCAAGAAATTCCAAGGTTGGCTGTGCAAACACACACTTAGATGCATTAATAGTAACACCGTATTGTTCTAAGCGTTGAAAGAGGAGTGAAAGATGTTCCTTATGTTCCTCTTCGTTGAGCTGGCCACAAGCAAATCATCGATGTAGGCATAAACAAAGTCTAAGCCTCTGGTGACTCATCTCATTATAAACCTCTGAAAGGTTTGCGCAGCATTCCGTAGCCCGAACGGCATCTTCAAAAATTCGAATAACCCAAATGGTGTACAAACTGCAGTCTTGGGAATATCCGAAGGCTCTACGGGAATGTGGTGAAAGCCTTAACGAGATCTATTTTACTGAAGATAGATTTGCCGTGGAGAAGAGAAGTAAAGTCTTGGACATTTGGTACCGGATATCGGTCCGGGATGGTTGTCGAATTCAAAAACCGGTAATCCCCACATGGTCTCCAGTCTCCTGACTTCTTCTGGACCAGGTGTGGGGAGAGGACCAACTGCTTTTGGAAGGTCTTATTATCCCAAGATCCAGCATAAGCTGGAATTCCGATTTGGCAGCTTTCAGTTTGTCCGGGGCAAGACGTCTGGGTTTTGCAAACACAGGGGACCTTTTGTTGTAATGTGATGGGTAATGGTGTGCTTAATGGTATCACCCATCTGCATAGGTTGAAGAATTCCTGGATATCGTTGGAAAAGGCACTGGTACATGGAATTAGGGGGAACGAGGGAAAGTGCAGAGTTCGAGGCGTCCGGAAGGGCAACCTGTTTGGCAAGAACAGAAAGCAGTGTGGCCTGGTCGCATAAGCGTCGCTTGTCAAGATCCACCAGGAGTTTGAAATGCTGGAGGAAGTCAGCGCCGATTATGGGATGCCGCACTTGAGCACAGATGAAAATCCACTTGAAGGATCGGTGAAGGCCCAAGTTTAGTTCACGCGACTGAGTACCGTACGTGGGTATGCGTGAACCGTTAGCAGCGTATAGAGGCGGAGATTCCGAGTGCTTATGACCAGATTTTTGAGGGAATACACTGACTGACGCTCCGGTATCGACCAAGAAATTGATACCAGAGTTCCTGTCCTTTATGAATAACAGGTTGGCAGTGCGAGTACTAGACGCCATTAGGACTCGCTGCTGGGGTTTTCCGACGAAAAATTGCAAGGGGAGATGCACTTCCTAGCCTTCTTTCCAAATTTCGAGTGGTAGAAGCAGATCTTCCCGGAACTCGAACGATGCCTCTTCGTAAATCTTGACCGAGAATGGCTTCTTTGCCGTTGATGTTGTAGCAGAGAACAAACGTGGTTGAGTCGTTGACTTAACTCTTTCACTTTCAACCAGTTCCGATTGTGTGTTCACGTTGTTGACCGGAGCTGTGTCAATCTCCACTACTTTGTCGGCAGTTTCTGCTAGTTTATCAACTGGAGTAGCAGGATCCATAGTGGCCAAGACACGCTGAGCTGATGGAGGAAGTTTCTGCAAGAACAACTGTCTAAAGATGTCCTTATCGAAGGTTTGTGCGCGTTCGCCTAGAGCGCACTGCATAGCCCTCAGCATTTGAGTGGGCTTACGGTCTCCAAGTTCTTCTTTTGAGATTAACTGATGTAGTTTCTCACGCTCGGAGACAGTGGTGCGGCACAGGATGGCAGACTTCAGATCGTTGTATGGGTCCTCACTCGTGGAAGGAGATACGATGACGTCACGGACTTCAGAGATGATGCTCGCTGGTAGAGAGGACAAAACATGATCGTATTTCGTCCTGCTAGTGGTGATCCTTCCCAAGTTGAATTGTGATTCCACTTGGTGGAACCAAATAAATGGATCACCCGGCCAGAAGACGGGGAGCTTTACGCTCAAGTGGAAGATGGCACCAGCGTCGTCAGGCATCTTCTCCTATGCTTGCTGACGTACAAGCAAGACGACAAGTTCCCAACGAAGGAGTGGAGGTTGAGACGAGCGCAGGCACAGAGCGCACGGGCAGGGGTGAGGGGCAGAGGGCACGAGCGACATTACAGTCTGGTCCTAGTCGCTCGGGTGAAGGGGGTGGTGGGCACGAACGACGTTACAGTCTGGTCCTAGTCGTTCGGGTGAAGGGGGTGATGGGCACGAACGACATTACAGTCTAGTCCTAGTCGTTCGGGTGAAGGGGGTGATGGGCACGAACGACATTACAGTCTAATCCTAGTCGTTCGGGTAAAAGGGGTAATCCAGCTCCGGGGTCACCAATTGTTGGTTTACGTCGTCGTCGTCGTTGGCCTAGGCAAGCTACGGCTTGGGACCGTAGCGCATCTATCCGGTATAGGTTAACCTGGATGATGTAGCCATAAGCACTGCCGCTAGTTAAGTGCCAACCAGTGATTATCTCACTAGCCGTATTGAGTCCGTTAGGCGAAACTACGACAGTACCAAAGGTGGAAAATATAACCTTTGGTTTTCTATTATTTATTTGTAAAATGGACATGGCATTAGATTAAAATAAATATTTGAATATAAATAATTAACTGACAATTGTGATATATAATTAATTATGTTTACATACAATAAAATAATATAGTATACATAAAATTAGTATTAATGTGGTTCACAATTGAATTATATGGGGTAACTAATTTAAAATGAATTTATAACTATTCCGAAATTCAAGACGGTAAAATTAACATTTAACTTGAAACTAAAATAAGAGTATTCACTACAAAACGAACTCAAAAGGCTTATAGGCAGACTATACCCATATGATAAAATTATTAAGCTACAATATGTAGTTTAGCCATCATAATTATTAATATTTATCCTCAATCATCATCTTAAACAGGATTATTTGACTATATATATATATATATATATTATATAAATTTCACAATTTAGCACGTTGAAACGAGTGGATGTTGCAGATATATATATATATATATATAATATATATATATATATATATATATATATATATACGTATATTTGATAAGTTTACTGATTCAATGTAAAATAGCTGCATATTTCTTTCTTAAGTACATTCATTATATTCGGCATCTCAGTTCACATTCTTGGCAGATTTTCCATGCTAGTTAATTAATAGTATTCAATTAATACGTATGTAATTTTTCTAGTAATTTAACTGTAACGAGAAGTAGTTAATTATTATTGTTACCAACTTTTGGTTATAAACTACACAGGTCTGCGAATGAGAAATTTGTAAGAGCAGTTTTCTTACTATTAGTTGATTTTATATAAATCAATTATTCTGATTTCGAATAAGGCAAACACGAATTTCATTGCACGTGAATTTAAAACAGAAGCGTATTTATAATGCAGATTGTGTAGACGAAAACACGAAGTATAATATCTCTATAAGCAGTGGTGTAGTGCTGTGGGAACGCGTGGGAACGGCGTTCCCTTACTTTTTTTGGTAGACGGAACGGCGTTCCCTCACTATTTCAAATAAATCCGAACTTACAAATCTCTAATGTCATGAAATTTTAATTCCCACCCCTAGAAGAAATATGAGAAAGAATCATTAACTGTTTCATTTCTTTTAGCTTCGACTGAGGCAATGCTAGCCTATAAAGATCTGGTGAAACAGTCACCACGGCGTACCAGTTGTTAACTTTTTTTTTAGTTAATCATTCCAGTTGTTAGCTATTTTTATTGATCGTACTGGATGTCGTATATCTAATGACACTGGAAATACTGCATCTTCAACCTTGGAATATATCCTAATATCCAGTGCATATGACCTCAAAATATCCCTGAAATTGGTCAGATTTCAAAAGATTTCCCGGGGAGCTTACAGTGCCCCCGGACCCCCAGCTGTATGGGCTCGCCGCGCTCGCCATTGTCCCCCCCGCATCTGAGTAACACTTTCAAAATGCGTTCCCTCACTTCTTTATTTAGCACTACACCACTGTCTATAAGTACACGATTATTTTAAAATTATTGAAATATGCAAGATCGAAAATTGATCAATTCATCATTCTCATTTATAATAGTGTTACACTAAATTCTGCTAAAGCCGTTTTCTATGCACATTACAATACAGAAAACGGTATTTTGGCTAATGAGATGGATAGCAGCAAAATAAATATATTTGCTTAGGATCATTCTATAATTTTAAAATACTACTTGTAAGCGGTTAGTTTCACTGGATAATATTAATTTCTTTTCATTAGATTACTAATACCCGTTTTCAGCAACTTTCCGGAATTATACAAACCGATAGGAATTGTGAAATTCCCATGACGTTATATTACATTATAATACGCTATAATACGTTTCAAAACGTCTGGAATATGAGTTGCTGGATATATATATTTGTACATTGAAGGAAGAGCCCTTAATTTATCGTTGCAAAGATACATGATTGCATGTATAAAAAGCATTCGTTTTTCTCATTAACAAACCCGAGTTCTGTTGGTAACATTAAACAAATTGCATAATGAAATACACACCGAATTGAAATTATGGCGAAATACGGCAACTATCTATGCATTTGCAACACAGCGAGATGCAACTATTTAAGTCCATACTCTAGTCGAAATCATAGCTCTTCATGCAATCTTTGCAACGGAAAGTTTGTTAACACTTCACCTCCTTTACCAGCTTGTAAGTATTTTAAACTTTTTAGCATGTTAAATGTGAAGCATTATTTTTAAGGATAGGCTTTGAGTGAAATTCATTCTAGATGTTCGACTCCTTTCGGTTCACGAATAAAAAAAAAAAAATATATATATATATATATTATGTTGCATTTATCAGTTATCTACAAAATATCGATCTATGTTTAGACTAATAATTTGGTTATTACATAATACTACGATACCGTGATACATAAAAATTTCTAGTTTCTCGTCAACAAAGAGTCCTCCGGAGTTTAGAAACGGATTCAATTTAGAGAAATTAAAAACTTGTAATGTTCTAACCCACAACACATTGAATGTTAATTTGGGACTATTTACAATAAGCCGTCTTAATTTCGCATCTATCGTTTTAAATAAGCCGCAGGTATTTTCTGCAGCTAAATTATTACGGTTTCAACCTCCAGAACCTATGGTAGGTTTGCAAAAATAGAAATCTGATCAATCTGTATGTTCGTGACAATGTAATTTAAAGAATATTAGCTAAGAATTTGCAAGTTAACTGTATAAAGCAATAAAATAAATTTTATATTATGAAAATTTCTGCATGATACTCAACCATTTTTTAAAATCTATATACAGTATATAACCAGTCGTAGCTAAGAGAACGAGACATGATGAGCAATGTGGGCATACGTTTAGAGCATTTTTAATTTTCGTCACTAATACTGAAAAGCTAAAAATAAGAAATGTAAATGAAAATGAAAAGGCTTATTGGCAGACTATAGACCATATGACAAATATTATTAATACAATGACAGTTCATATACTAAGGATAGAAATATATACAGTTGATTAGAAATAATACTGTAATGTCGAAGTTAAGTGGAGCTACAGACAGACGTTTTCGTACCAAGAAGTCCATAGCTTAGACTCACTTAGAGGATAAATGGCAGGACTCATGGAGAGCTTGGATAATGGGGTGGTGATTCTTTGCAATAGACTGTAGTCTTGTTACCTGCGGGAAGCTCGGGACATTACGAGTAGCAAACATTTGCGAAGCTGAGCATCTCGGGGTTAATTTATGTTGATTTCATGTCAATATCAGCATGCTTCACAGCCCTTTCAGTCATTGTGACCTTAGATCGTACCAGAACTATGGTCTTGACAAAGCACAATGTGTTAAATTTAAATATTGATTTATTGTTATTATTACATATATATGTACACGTGTTAAGAGTATTTTAATTAAATAATGATTTCAATTCCCTTCGTAATAAAAACATCTGACAACTCTACCCCAATCTTGCTATATATTTCTCTCAGTAATTGTTTTCAGGTTAGTTGTTAAGTTTAACTTTCTTTTAACGACTATTAGTTGCTACTAATCTTATTATTATTATCATATATATATATATATATATATATATATATATATATATATATATATCCAAATAAGTAGGTTCCGGTAAAAAAACTTTCTTAATAGAAGCAATTAAAGAAAACGGGATGTTGAGTTTGTGGGAGTTGGTATTTTTAAATAGATTCAGTGGGAAATAGGTACTGAAAGTTGAGAGATTTTTCATTAAGAACCTTTCTAGTTGTAGTCATTGTTATCGCCTATTCACATTACTTTAATTATCATTTCTCTAATTTATCGACTGTTCACAATTCCTCATAATTCTCATAATAAACGTATTTGTTTTCACTTTTCATTTACATCAATCACACAGAATGTACATGCTTATTGTTTTTGTCACTAGCTGTACCAAACATGTCTTTACAAACTGAAGCGTACCGTTATACAACGTTTAAAATGTTATAATTTAATACTTTGATATCAGATCTCGTATAAAAAACATCATTTTCTGTACAAATGGCACAAAAATACTTTCAATCCTAATATATGTACGTATAGTATGCAACATACGCTTCTCCAACTGTATTAAAAACGTAAAACTGAAAGTTGTATCATCACGCGATCTTCGATTCTGCAATGACGTAAGTGAGCCTTAACATTTAATTTAAAATTATTTAACAGATCATTCGAGTGAACTGTACATCGATCTCATTATAACTTCTGACTCATAATAACCCGCTATGCATATTTACACGAGTCGAATTTATATATATATATATATATATATATATATATATATATATATATATATATAAGGAGTTTGTATGTGGCATTCCAACAGAAGACAGGAAGTGTCTGAACCCTGTTTCCCCATCACTGTCCTCCTCACCTGGCCTTTTTACATGTCTCGTCTACCTGTGAGCAGTCTAGCATACTCTCAAACACGCGCTTCTCACTATATTCCTTACTACACATGCATGCATCTTACACACTACACAGTCTTTTCAAAAAGGTGTAATTTCAGTAGCCTCGGAGATTCGCGATTGGCCCCTCCTTCCTGCTGCATTGTATATATTACCAAGCAAGTCTCTCTACAGTTTACAGGTTTCCTCATTGTCTAAAATTTATAAAGTTCTCTCTTATTGCTCTCCTTATTGCACCGGACATCACAGCCGATTTTTAATTGATATTTAAGTATTATGTTGAGCAACATAGCAGATAACCCCAGCCACAGCCTAGTTTCTTAGCATAATCATGAAACAAGTATATATATATATCTGTATATATATATATATATATATATATATATATATATATATATATATATATATATATATATATATATATATATATATATATATATATATATATATATATATATATATATATATATATATTATATATGTATGTACATACATATCGTTACGGATCCGCGCGTCCTTCTCTCTTCACACGAAGGTCAGGCTGGTGCCCCCTTCAAGGTCTGTCTTGGTGGAGGGGCGATTGCTTTCTTGCACTTTCCACCTCACATAGCCAGGTACGCCACGGTTCATCGGGGATTGTTCTAAGCCAGGCGTCTAGTCATCTTTTGAAGATGTCCGCAGGAACTCCCTTCATGCTCCTTAGGTCTTTGGGCTGTTGATTGAACAGTTTTGGTCCTCTCACCACAAAGCTAATTTTTTTCAGGGTTAAGGATGTTCCCTGTCTCGAGCTTTAATTTGGGAACACGACACAGTCTTCCTTTTCTACTTTCCACCGTTGTTTGGATAGTTACAGGGCTCAGAGTAAGATTAGGGACAAGTTTCTTCATTATTTTCCAAGTGTAAATAATGGTGTATCTCTCTCTTCTCCTTTCCAGTGAAAATAGGACTAGCTCTCATAATCTTTCCCAATAATTTAGTTCTTTGCACCCTTTGATCTTGGGTGTGAAGCTTCTCTGAATCCCTTACAGCTGCCTAATGTCCTCTTTTTTTATATGGGGATGTTAGAACCGAGCAGTATTCCAATTTGGGTATGATCAGGGTTTTCAGTATAGGAATCTTTATATTCCTATCCTTTCGTTTAAAGGCTCTCAATATCTGCCCCATTATTCTCTTTACTCTGTTTACTGCTATCTTATTTTGATTCAAATGTCGTATCATCAGTCCTTGCAACCCCTAAATCTCTCTCTCTCTCTCTCTCTCTGTATATATATATATATATATATATATATATATATATATATATATATAATTATATAAAAAGCTAATGATGGTATACCTGATAAAACTCTGAAATATGCGCAATGATGAAGGGGCTAGTGTTTTCTGAAAGAAAGTACAGCCACTAGGTTCCTGTCAGGTAGATGTACCCTCACAGCCTCGATTTAGAAGAGTTCCAGCTAGGCTAGAAGAGGAATGTGTTCCACCGGAAGGTAGCTACGCATCTGAAGATCTTTACAGAAAGACACATTATGAAGCTCTGGACCTCATTATAATACCCATAACCGAGGGTTTTGACGAAGTAGAGTACAAAATGTATGTCCAGTGTAAAGATTTGTTTCTCGAGGATGCAAAGAATAGACATCCACAGCATAATTAGAGAGTGTAACTTCATTCTAGGACTCAGACTTCCTTTCTGCAAGACTACATATACATCTAACAACCTTCAGTATGAACTTTGTGTTTACGATTCCCTTGAGCAGTTAATCCTACGTAATGTAGTTACACACGTGCAATCACTGACACCTGACCAGTAATTTCTTTTCTCCTCTGTGATTACGTAAGCAAAGTTAATTATAGTGATGCCTGCCACCATTACGTGTGGTGAACGCTCGTTTAGTAATATCGTGCGTATTAAAACTTATCTGAGTTCAAACACGACTCAGAGAAAGCTTAACCAATTGATGCTATTGCATGTACATAAAGAAAGGTACGAGCAAATAGGTTTAGTTGATGTTGACTATGGAGACGTCCAGAGTCCTGAACATAGGTTATCCTTGTTTGGTAAATTTAACACATTGTGCTTTGTCAAGACCATAGTTCTGGTACGATCTAAGGTCACAATGACTTAAAGGGCAGTGAAGCATGATGATATTGACATGAAATTGGCGTAAGACCTAATACTTTTTGTCTAAATATATGCAAATTGCAAACTCATCTAAAGTGTATAATTATAGTCAATCGTGAGATGAAATAAATCTTCAAACTACTTTTGCCGTATATATAATATATATATATATACATTTAACTGCAATGACCACGCAGTATATTAACGTATAGAAACGACGTAAGTATAGAGGAGTGTTCTGCACACGAGGAAGAGAAATAACAAACAAATGAAAAATAAGGCACCCGCACGTCTGACCGGCAATCGGAAGATCCTGGGTTCGATTCCCGGGCGGGTGCCTTATTTTTCATTTGTTTGTTATTCTCTTCCTCGTGTGCAGAACACTCCTCTATACTTACGTCGTTTCTATATATATATATATATATATATATATATATATATATATATATATATATATATATATAAATCTTGTTTCATGATTATGCTAAGAAACTAGGCTGTGGCTGGGGTTATCTGGCTATGTTGCTCAACATAATACTTAAATATCAATTAAAAATCGGCTGTGATGTCCGGTGCAATAAGGAGAGCAATAAGAGAGAACTTTATAAATTTTAGACAATGAGGAAACCTGTAAACTGTAGAGAGACTTGCTTGGTAATATATACAATGCAGGCAGGAAGGAGGGGCCAATCGCGAATCTCCGAGGCTACTGAAATTACACCTTTTTGAAAAGACTGTATAGTGTGTAAGATGCATGCATGTGTAGTAAGGAATATAGTGAGAAGCGCGTGTTTGAGAGTATGCTAGACTGCTCACAGGTAGACGAGACATGTAAAAAGGCCAGGTGAGGAGGACAGTGATGGGGGAAACAGGGTTCAGACACTTCCTGTCTTCTGTTGGAATGCCACATACAAACTCCTTATTTATATATATATATATATATATATATATATAAATTCGACTCGTGTAAATATGCATAGCGGGTTATTATGAGTCAGATGTTATAATGAGATCGATGTACAGTTCACTCGAATGATCTGTTAAATAATTTTAAATTAAATGTTAAGGCTCACTTACGTCATTACAGAATCGAAGATCGCGTGATGATACAACTTTGAGTTTTACGTTTTTAAAACAGTTGGAGAAGCGTATGTTGCATACTATACGTACATATATTAGGATTGAAAGTATTTTTGTGCCATTTGTACAGAAAATGATGTTTTTTATACGAGATCTGATATCAATGTATTAAATTATAACATTTTAAACGTTGTATAACGGTACGCTTCAGTTTGTAAAGACATTTTTGGTACAGCTAGTGACAAAAACTATAAGCATGTACATTCTGTGTGATTGATGTAAATGAAAAGTGAAAACAAATACGTTTATTATGAGAATTATGAGGAATTGTGAACAGTCGATAAAGTAGAGAAATGATAATTAAAGTAATGTGAATAGGCGATAACAATGACTACAACTATTAGTCTCGAGCTTTAATTTGGGAACACGACACAGTCTTCCTTTTCTACTTTCCACCGTTGTTTGGATAGTTACAGGGCTCAGAGTAAGATTAGGGACAAGTTTCTTCATTATTTTCCAAGTGTAAATAATGGTGTATCTCTCTCTTCTCCTTTCCAGTGAAAATAGGACTAGCTCTCATAATCTTTCCCAATAATTTAGTTCTTTGCACCCTTTGATCTTGGGTGTGAAGCTTCTCTGAATCCCTTACAGCTGCCTAATGTCCTCTTTTTTTATATGGGGATGTTAGAACCGAGCAGTATTCCAATTTGGGTATGATCAGGGTTTTCAGTATAGGAATCTTTATATTCCTATCCTTTCGTTTAAAGGCTCTCAATATCTGCCCCATTATTCTCTTTACTCTGTTTACTGCTATCTTATTTTGATTCAAATGTCGTATCATCAGTCCTTGCAACCCCTAAAATCTATTTCCCACTAAATCTATTTAAAAATACCAACTCCCACAAACTCAACATCCCGTTTTCTTTAATTGCTTCTATTAAGAAAGTTTTTTTACCGGAACCTACTTATTTGGATATATATATATATATATATATATATATATATATATGATAATAATAATAAGATTAGTAGCAACTAATAGTCGTTAAAAGAAAGTTAAACTTAACAACTAACCTGAAAACAATTACTGAGAGAAATATATAGCAAGATTGGGGTAGAGTTGTCAGATGTTTTTATTACGAAGGGAATTGAAATCATTATTTAATTAAAATACTCTTAGCACGTGTACATTTATATGTAATAATAACAATAAATCAATATTTAAATTTAACACATTGTGCTTTGTCAGGACCATAGTTCTGGTACGATCTAAGGTCACAATGACTGAAAGGGCTGTGAAGCATGCTGATATTGACATGAAATCAACATAAATTAACCCCGAGATGCTCAGCTTCGCAAATGTTTGCTACTCGTAATGTCCCGAGCTTCCCGCAGGTAACAAGACTACAGTCTATTGCAAAGAATCACCACCCCATTATCCAAGCTCTCCATGAGTCCTGCCATTTATCCTCTAAGTGAGTCTAAGCTATGGACTTCTTGGTACGAAAACGTCTGTCTGTAGCTCCACTTAACTTCGACATTACAGTATTATTTCTAATCAGCTGTATATATTTCTATCCTTAGTATATGAACTGTCATTGTATTAATAATATTTGTCATATAGTCTATAGTCTGCCAATAAGCCTTTTCATTTTCATTTACATTTCTTATTTTTAGCTTTTCAGTATTAGTGACGAAAATTAAAAATGCTCTAAACGTATGCCCACATTGCTCATCATGTCTCGTTCTCTTAGCTACGACTGGTTATATACTGTATATAGATTTTTAAAAATGGTTGAGTATCATGCAGAAATTTTCATAATATAAAATTTATTTTATTGCTTTATACAGCTAACTTGCAAATTCTTAGCTAATATTCTTTAAATTACATTGTCACGAACATACAGATTGATCAGATTTCTATTTTTGCAAACCTACCATAGGTTCTGGAGGTTGAAACCGTAATAATTTAGCTGCAGAAAATACCTGCGGCTTATTTAAAACGATAGATGCGAAATTAAGACGGCTTATTGTAAATAGTCCCAAATTAACATTCAATGTGTTGTGGGTTAGAACATTACAAGTTTTTAATTTCTCTAAGTTGAATCCGTTTCTAAACTCCGGAGGACTCTTTGTTGACGAGAAACTAGAAATTTTTATGTATCACGGTATCGTAGTATTATGTAATAACCAAATTATTAGTCTAAACATAGATCGATATTTTGTAGATAACTGATAAATGCAACATAATATATATATATATATTTTTTTTTTTATTCGTGAGCCGAAAGGAGTCGAACATCTAGAATGAATTTCACTCAAAGCCTATCCTTAAAAATAATGCTTCACATTTAACATGCTAAAAAGTTTAAAATACTTACAAGCTGGTAAAGGAGGTGAAGTGTTAACAAACTTTCCGTTGCAAAGATTGCATGAAGAGCTATGATTTCGACTAGAGTATGGACTTAAATAGTTGCATCTCGCTGTGTTGCAAATGCATAGATAGTTGCCGTATTTCTCCATAATTTCAATTAGGTGTGTATTTCATTATGCAATTTGTTTAATGTTACCAACAGAACTCGGAGTTTGTTAATGAGAAAAACGAATGCTTTTTATACATGCAATCATGTATCTTTGCAACGATAAATTAAGGGCTCTTCCTTCAATGTACAAATATATATATCCAGCAACTCATATTCCAGACGTTTTGAAACGTAATATAGCGTATTATAATGTAATATAACGTCATGGGAATTTCACAATTCCTATCGGTTTGTATAATTCCGGAAAGTTGCTGAAAACGGGTATTAGTAATCTAATGAAAAGAAATTAATATTATCCAGTGAAACTAACCGCTTACAAGTAGTATTTTAAAATTATAGAATGATCCTAAGCAAATATATTTATTTTGCTGCTATCCATCTCATTAGCCAAAATACCGTTTTCTGTATTGTAATGTGCATAGAAAACGGCTTTAGCAGAATTTAGTGTAACACTATTATAAATGAGAATGATGAATTGATCAATTTTCGATCTTGCATATTTCAATAATTTTAAAATAATCGTGTACTTATAGACAGTGGTGTAGTGCTAAATAAAGAAGTGAGGGAACGCATTTTGAAAGTGTTACTCAGATGCGGGGGGACAATGGCGAGCGCGGCGAGCCCATACAGCTGGGGGTCCGGGGGCACTGTAAGCTCCCCGGGAAATCTTTTGAAATCTGACCAATTTCAGGGATATTTTGAGGTCATATGCACTGGATATTAGGATATATTCCAAGGTTGAAGATGCAGTATTTCCAGTGTCATTAGATATACGACATCCAGTACGATCAATAAAAATAGCTAACAACTGGAATGATTAACTAAAAAAAAGTTAACAACTGGTACGCCGTGGTGACTGTTTCACCAGATCTTTATAGGCTAGCATTGCCTCAGTCGAAGCTAAAAGAAATGAAACAGTTAATGATTCTTTCTCATATTTCTTCTAGGGGTGGGAACTAAAATTTCATGACATTAGAGATTTGTAAGTTCGGATTTATTTGAAATAGTGAGGGAACGCCGTTCCGTCTACCAAAAAAGTAAGGGAACGCCGTTCCCACGCGTTCCCACAGCACTACACCACTGCTTATAGAGATATTATACTTCGTGTTTTCGTCTACACAATCTGCATTATAAATACGCTTCTGTTTTAAATTCACGTGCAATGAAATTCGTGTTTGCCTTATTCGAAATCAGAATAATTGATTTATATAAAATCAACTAATAGTAAGAAAACTGCTCTTACAAATTTCTCATTCGCAGACCTGTGTAGTTTATAACCAAAAGTTGGTAACAATAATAATTAACTACTTCTCGTTACAGTTAAATTACTAGAAAAATTACATACGTATTAATTGAATACTATTAATTAACTAGCATGGAAAATCTGCCAAGAATGTGAACTGAGATACCGAATATAATGAATGTACTTAAGAAAGAAATATGCAGCTATTTTACATTGAATCAGTAAACTTATCAAATATATATATATATATATATCTGCAACATCCACTCGTTTCACGTGCTAAATTGTGAAATTTATATATATATATATTATGAAAATTATTTCACGAAAGTAACACGTGAAAAATATTTATGATGAATACAACCACGAAGGAAAGGAAACACAAAATGGTGCTCAAGCGCTTTCGTCTAATGACATCCTGAGGATGTCATTAGACGAAAGCGCTTGAGCACCATTTTGTGTTTCCTTTCCTTCGTGGTTGTATTCATCATATATATATATATATATATTATATATATATATATATAGTCAAATAATACTGTTTAAGATGATGATTGAGGATAAATATTAATAATTATGATGGCTAAACTACATATTGTAGCTTAATAATTTTATCATATGGGTGTAGTCTGCCTATAAGCCTTTTGAGTTCGTTTCATTTCATATTAATGTAGAATAATGAAATTTAATTTGGATAAGTAAAAGTTACCCCTATAATTGAAAATAAAATGTTTTAATTTAAATTATTCAACTTTTTTTCAATTAACTTCATATAATGCAAATATTAATCAAAGAAAATGTTATTGATTTAAAACATGTTTAGTCTGAGTTTCTAATTTGTGATGTATGCAATTACGAAAACGATAATACATTTGAAAAGAATATGGTATTGGAGCTATCGGGCGGAACGAATACGATTGAACAAAAAGTACTCGAATATTTGTTTGTGTTTCGAAAAACCTTGAAAGAACCCCACAGGAAGATTTTTCTCGTGAAAGAAGGTTATGAAGAAGCTCTTGGAGGAAGGCGAGGATGAATCCTTTCTTAAATTTTTTTTTTCTCTTTCGAAGGAAGGTGAAGAAGAATCCTTTTTAAAATTTAATTTTTTAAATTTAATTTTTTTAAATTTATTTTTTAAAATTTTATGTTTTAAAATTTTATTTTTGAATGAAGGTGGAAAACGATTTTTTTTTTTTTTTTTTTTTACCCCAAGGAGGATGGGGCCCCGCAAGGGGCCCTCAAGGGACAAATGCCCTTCATTAAGGACGGTGAGACCCCATGAATGGGCTAAGAACTTAAGTAAGGGGGCCCCCCTCATACAGAAGGCTATGCCTTCAGGGGGCCCCTTCAGGGGCAGGATTTCGGAGCACCCCAACTTCCTCTACCCAAACGCGCCCATACTACTACACAGTACCATGGGGTCATATTGACCCTATCGTCATAAATTACTCGTATCTACCCAATTACTCCTTATATGACAACAAAAACTTGTGAGCAATACATTCAGTCATTAATAAACGAATACATGTGAGCCCGATAACCATCGTGGCGGATTTTTAATAAAAAATAGTCATTTGAAATACCCTGGGGTAATATTGACCCCCGTGGTACCTGTTGAGGGTTAAATGCACATTTTACTTCAATAGCGGATAAGCTTCGCTCACAATTACTAAATAATGATCACTCACCTCTAGAATATATGCCACCCAGCCCACTAAATTCATTTTCTTTTGTTCCTGCTACCTCTACTGAAGTCCAGAATATTTTTGGTAAATTAAAAAATTAAAAAAATAACATTCATAACAGTCCTGTACCTATATTGAAATTTGTTAAAGATAAGATATCTGTACCTTTGGCTAAAATTATCAATCAAAGTATTTCCAAAGGAATATTCCCATCAATGCTAAAAACTGGTTGTACAGGGTGTTTATAAAGTCTCTATATATTTCAGTGAAAACGGAGCAAAAATGGTAAAATTCAATAACACTATAATAGAAGGCATACATTTAATGAGTACTTAAGCATATGATTCTACATGGGTACCGTCAGTATCTCTACAGAGTTCGAATCTGTCAGCAGCATTGCGGAACACATTTTGGAGCATGACAGGGGTTATTTTTGTAACTGCTGTTACGATACGAGCACGTAAATCTTGCAGATCTGTAACCCTCATTTGATAGACGTTTGATTTGATAAAGCCCCATGCAACGAAATCCAAGGGCGTTAGGTCAGGAGATCGAGCCGCCCAGGGCCTGTTGCCTCCACGTCCGATCCACCGATTTGGAAATCGTTCATTTAGGTACTCCCGAACAATGTTTGTGTAATGACAAAGTGCCCCATCTTGTTGAAAGACGACGGTGTTTAAAATGCCATCTGAATGAAGCTAGAACATTTACGTGCTCGTATCGTAACAGCAGTTACAAAAATAACCCCTGTCATGCTCCAAAATGTGTTCCGCAATGCTGCTGACAGATTCGAACTCTGTAGAGATACTGATGGTGCTCATGTAGAATCATATGCTTAAGTATTCATTAAATGTATGCCTTCTATTATATTGTTATTGAATTTTACCCTTTTTGCTACGTTTTCACTGAAATAGATAGGGACTTTACAAACGCCCTGTATAACACCCCTTTTTAAAGGGAGTGATCCTACACTAGCAACAAATTACAGGCCGGTGTGTTCATTACCTGTGTTCAGCAAAGTTTTTGAAAAAATTGCAAAAAGTAGAATGCAGCGATATTTAGAATCCTACAATTTATTGTCTCCAAATCAATATGGCTTCCGTAATAATAAAACAACGGAAATGGCTATTTTAAATCTTATGGAAATTGCAAATATAGCTAAAGAGAACAAAGAAATAATGATATCAATATTTATGGATTTGAGTAAGGCGTTTGATGTAATAGCATAATGTTCTACTTAATAAATTATATTGTTACGGCTTTAGAGGAGCAATCAGTGATTGGTTTTAAAAGTTATTTGTCCAATAGATATCATTTTGTATCAGTAAACAAGTTTTGCTCAACTAAAGGGCTCAGTTCTAGGTTCACTGTTATTTTTATTATATATAAATGACCTTCCACGTTCATCTGATGTACTGAACTTCATAATGTTTGCAGATGATACAAGTCTCTTTTTCTTGCAAAGATGTTAATTCAGCTAAGAATATATTTAATTCAGAATTCATCAGTGTAATGAAATGGTTGACCACAGATAAACTCTTCCTAAATACCAGTAAAACAAATTTCATGATTTTTACTAATAAAAGAAATGTATATCTTGATGAACTTAATGTTAATGAAATCGCCATAAAGGAGTGTACTGTAACAAAATTTCTTGGTGTAATGCTAGATAAGAATTTGCAATGGAGTGATCATGTAAATTATATCGCGAAAAAGATTTCAAGGAGCGTTGCGAGAATGCTTAAACTTAGAAATGTAGTCCCTAAACAAGTTTTATTGACTCTTTATCATACTCTTGTTCTTCCTTATATAACATACTGCACCCTTGTTTGGGGAAACTCCGCTAACAACGCATTAAATGCTATCTTTGTCATCCAAAAACGAGCAATAAGGTTATTATCTGATGCTGATTTCCTTGATCACTCTAGTGTAGTGATGTGAGTCGTTTTTTATTGTGTCGTTTTTTTTGTTTTTTTTGTCGTTTTTTTTTGTTTAAAACGAAGGTAGTCTGTTTTTTTTGTTTTTTTTGTTTTTTATTGTTTTAAACTTATTCCATATTTTTTTTCCTTTAATCTAATAAGTATATTAGTATTACCTATAATTTACTTACTACCATGCTTATACGGTTAACCTAGTATATATACTATATAGTCATCTTTTAGAAAAATTGAATCACGCAAAAAGTATATAATAGAAAGGAAAAAACAAACCCTCATTTTTTATATGTATATATATTTTTTAACTAGAACATAAAACATTCTTCCTCGTTTCAAACAATATACATAATTGTGATTGGCAAGAGTACCAGTATATATATTCCAGATAGAAAAGGAAAATATTCACCTTTTTTTGAACCTTTTTGTTAACCTACATTTCCATGGAAGAATCATCACTAGATTGGGTAGAGCATATATGCTAGTTTCAATATCACAGGTACTGGTATAATATCCATAATACTGGTATAAAACAATAGATATAATTGTGATTGGCAAGAATACCAGTGTGTATATATATATATATATATATATATATATATATATATATATATATATTCCAAATAGAAAAATAAAAAAATATAAATATTCATCTCTTTCTTTAACCTTTGTGTTAACCTAATGCTGTTTAACTTTCATTATCTGATTCTATTTCCATTGAAGAATCATTATCACTAGATTGATTAAAGCAAATAGTTTCAATATCACAGGTACTGGTATTTATTGCAGATTTGGATGTTGACGAAGCCAATGTAGCACCATGTTTTACTTCACTTTCTTGGAATTTTGCATTTTGGGATATAAATACTAGCTTTGCTGCTCTGTCTGTGCTTAATTGGTTTCTTTTGGCTGTATGGATATTACTGTATGTGCTAAATGATCTCGGAGGTAATGAAAGGGCGAAATAGAGGTGTATGAGTTTGTGTAGGTATATATGTGAGTATGCATGCGTATGTATCTGGAATTCTGGATGTATGCATGTGTATGGGGTATACAATAGATATAAATGTGTATATAAGTATTTATGTATATATTGGTATATATGTATATGGGTGTATGTGTATGTATATATATATATGGATGGTCTCGTGGGGGGGGGGGGGGGGGAATATGTCATCGCGGGTCTAAAGGATAGTTAAGTGGGAGATTCAAAATCCGAGGCATGGATGGGAGAGTCCTGGGAAGGTTGGACAATGGGCAGTCAGCTCCCAGCCAGTGTTCTCGCAAGTTTAATGGATCTCAAGATACAAGACTTTCAGTGCAAGAAAGAGGCCAGTTTTTTCTGTAAATAGGCTGAAAAGGACATTCTATACTGGTACCATATGGCCTATTTTATTATTTATTTATTTATTTTTATAATATATATCATTGCAAAAGTATACCTTATAATTAAATTGGCAATATCTATATTAATTATTAAAAAAAACAAAAAAAAACAAAAAAAACAAAAAAAACAAAAAAAAACGACAAAAACAACAAAAAAAAAAAAAAAAAAAAAAAAAATTTTTTTTACATCACTACTCTAGTCAGTGGCGGTTCCTCATATGGGCAATATGGGCAGCCGCACAGGGCGGCATTTGTGGAGGGGCGGCATGAGCGCCTGCAAAAAAAATAAAAATAAAAATAAGAATAAATAAATAAAGAAATAAATAAAAATAAAAAATAAAATAAAATAAATAATAAAAGATCAATGACTTTGCATCAAGGAAGGTAAGAAGAGTCAGGCTTTAGATGGCAGTTGTGCTGTGGTGCAATTTATTTTGTTTCTTGTTCAAAGTGTAGCATAATAATTACCCTCTCTTAAGTGTCTTATTCTATTTATGTGATAGAGCATTTGTACAATTTAGAAATTTGATTCTCTAGTTTATTTATGGCAGTTGTGCAATTTAATTTGTATTTTTCCTGTTCATAGTATCATAATTACATTCTCTTAAGTGAGTTATTCTATTTACGTGATGAAGGATTTGTAAAATTCAGAAATTTGAGTCTTTGTTTTGGTTCTGAAGTTCCAACAATTAGTCCAATAAAAAGTTATTTTGTGAAAGAGTTATGTCTGTCCTTTATTTTGGGGGATTCGAATGTGTGTGTGTTGGCGAACAGGGGGGGGGGGGCGCTGAAGGTGAGGTTCGCCCAGGGCGTCATGTAAGCTAGGACCGCCACTGACTCTAGTGCAGTGGTTCCCAAACTTTTTTTGCCGCGGAACCCTTTGACATTATTTAAAAAAGCGTGGAATCCCTACCTATATTCAAGAATATTAAAAACCACAAATTGTGGGATAAAAAGAGAACTTATTTATATTAAAAAATAAATTAAAAAATTCGAATAAAAACACCTTAATTTTTGTAAATTTGTACATAATTAGTTTAACAAAAATGAAATGAATACCTAATGGGAAGAATGCTTCTGCTTCTTAGACTCCAGTATCCTCTGGAAATTTGGTTTAATGTTGGATAATTGAATTCTCATATCTGGTGCAGCATCCAGTCTGCTGCGATATTCTGTTTTCGTGCTCGCATATCTTGAAAATCCTGATTCACACAAATATGTTGTTGCAAATGGCAATAGCACTCGTATGGCTCGTTTTGATAATTCCGGATATTCGTCACTTAAATTTCCCCAGAAAATAGCTACCGGAACTTCTTCAAACTTGGCCTTTAATTGAGTATCTGAAGTAATTTCTATTAAATTTTCATAATTCACTGCTAGAAATCCTGTTGGCTTTTCTTTAACTTTGAATGGATTCTGTACCCAGTAATGGTCTTTGTTCTTCAAATTTGGAAAATACTCAGAAATTCTGATAAGCTGTTGAGATGATTTTTAATATCATTGAGGATTTCAACATCTAATTCCACTTCGGATTCTTGGAGAAAGTCACTAAGAAGCGGAAAACAGTCAAGAGTATTTTGTTCCACATCTGAGATCCAGTACTGCAATTTACGTGATAAAGATACCATTTGATCTTGCGCTTGAAAAATGTTTACTTCTTTCCCTTGCAGAGATAGACATGTTTCATTCAATTTTGAAAAATATCTGCTAAATATGCAATCCTTGCTAGCCATGCCATATTTGTTAATCTGTCAGATAATCTAAATTTATGATCAATAAAATAAGACAACAATTCTCTCCTCAATTCAAACATTCTCACAAGAACATTTCCTCGTGAGAGCCACCTAATTTCTGTATGTAAAAGTAGAGTGTTATGAAGACTACCCAGATCTTCACACAAGGCCTTAAAAATTCGTGATTGCAATGGCCGAGATTTAATAAAATTGATAATCTGCACTGCTTCGTCCAAAACTATCTTTAATGAAGCTGAAATCCTTTTTGTCACTAATGCATATCTGTGAAGAATGCAGTGATTACTGTTGCAGTTTTTTGCAACATTCTTGATTCGTGTTACAGCGCCAGCTAATTTTCCTGTCATTGCCTTTGCTCCATCGCTGCATACTGAAATACATTTTTCAAAGCCTATATCATGCGTTTTCATAAAATTACCAATGCAATTAAATATATCATTTCCTGTGGTATGCAATTCTAAACGTTTGCAAAAAGGAGCAAATCATCTTCAATTTTCTTATTAGTCATATCTAGCAAACACAAGTAAAATTGCTAGTCCAGCAACGTCTGTGGACTCATCTATTTGTAATACATAAGCATCACATACACGCAATCGTGAAATAAGTTCATTTTGAATGTCATTAGCAATATCATTAATACGTCTTGACACCGTATTGTTGGAAAGAGATACAGCCTCAACTTTCTGAACAGAATCTTCATTAAACACGCAAGATATTATATCTTTTAATGAAGGTTTTATAAGTGATTCACCAATAGTATGTGCCTCACCAGCAAGAGCAATGCGGTAACATGCTTTATATGACGCTTCTGTTGCATTTTCATTGTCTGTTTTACATTTTTTTAATAAGACACTTCTAGAGCTATTCAGACTTTCAAGTTTTCTTTCAAAAAAGAAATATCTTTATTTTTAAAAGTCTGATGGTTTGTTTCCATATGTCTCTGTAACTTTGCTGGTGCTAAAGAACTGTTTGCTAATATTTTGTTACAAAGTAAGCAAAGGGCATCTGGGGCTTCTTCGTCACCAATACTAGTAAAACCATATAACAAATTTAGGATCATATTTACGTTTTTTCATAGATGTCTGCACAGAATCGGAGGAAGCAGATTTCTTTTTTTGGGATTAATCACACTAGAAGTTGGTGGTTGTGCAGCTTCTGCAATTTCTGTATCTTCTATAGATGCTTTTGTTTCACTAGTTTCTACATTACTAGTAATTTCAGTTTTTTTACGAAACCCATATTTTAACCATCGATCCATTGAACGGTTAATTTTCACGAATTTTGAAATATTACAATTACGAAAAATGAATAATAAACAGATGCACAATATCCCATGTAAACATGAGGAAAATACTGATATTTTTACTGCGCATTCTGCTGCAGTTAATAAAGTCCTTTTGTATAACCACCTCAGATCACTTCACTTCCAAAGCTTACAAAACAAACTGATAACACATGCTCGAGTCGAGTACCTCGACTACTATAGAAATAGATTATGACAAGTTCAAAACATGTTGGCTACGTCTCCAAACGCAGTTTACATCATTTTACATGCAGATTATGTACTAATATTAATAAATGTTTTCCATTAATGATAATTTAGTTGCTATTTATGGAAATTTTCTTTTAAAAAGTAAATCAAATACGCAAAACATGATAAGTATAGCCAAAAAAAAATTGGCAACTCTTACAGAGGGCGCTGCTGTTACGTTCGAAATGTTTCGTTCAAGCCTATTGCCGTTTCTAAATATTTCGCTCAAACCATACTTATGCTTTATTTTCCTTCGTGCAAAATTTCATATTTTCTTCGCTAGACTTATTTTTTTGAAAATGAGTAATTTATATTTTTTTTAAATAAAATATTTGTTATTTTAAACTTTAGCTCGCGGAACCCCTGAATTTTTTCGCGGAACCTTGGGGTTCCGCGGAACACACTTTGGGAACCACTGCTCTAGTGCATTATTTAAAGAGCTAAACCTACTAAAGCTCAACGATATAACCAAACTGGCACATTTTATTTTTATTTACGAGTGTAAGAACAAAATCATTAATTTGCAATGGGTAAATAGATATTTTGTAACTCATCAAGAAATCCACTCGTATCAGACCAGAAATAGATTAAAGCTTGTTAGACCTCAATTTAGATTGTCTTCATCTCAAAAACTATCCATTTTCATTGGATTGAAACTATGGAATGACGTCAATGCCGATATAAAAAAATATTGTGAATGTAAATTTGTTTAAAACCAAGTTGAAATCCCGATTAATAATGGCATACTAACAAAAATCTAGGATTAATGTCCATTACTATTGTTTACTAATTATTAATTTCTCGTGCGTAATCTAGTATTAAAAACATATTTCTTGGGATTATTCAGTTCTTATCTCTCATGTATAATATTGGTTTCTTTCTATGGTATTGGTATAGTGCCTTCAATGGTGACCTTGTATTTGTCATGTCAGTAGTGATAACTTAAGATTAATACACGTTTTAACTATTAATAATATTTATTTATTATTAATTAATAACAACTAGCTGTTTATTTTTAATAAGAGACCAGTAAAGCCTAAAGCTTAAGGGCCAAATTAAATAAAATAGATTGTCGAGCTTCACAATTATTCATGTCATTGTAAATTAAAAGGAATGTATTTATTTTATTATTAATAAAGGTTATTCAATTCAATTCAAATTCATTACGTGTCATCCACTGAATTACAAAATAAACTTTATAAGTTTATAACGATGACGGAATGTATTACAATTCAAGTTCTAACAAAAAACGTAACTTTTTTTTATGCAAAAGGTATGGCAAAAGTATTTTAAAAATAACGAATAAGTAAAATTGTTTCAGGGTTCGTAAATAGATTGTGGATATAGGCCTGTGTTCTTTTACGTTCATGGCCAATGATTTCCGAGTATTTTACTAAATTTAATAAGCGTTAGGTGTTGAATATTGAAAACTAACCTCTTTTTAAATCTTTTCAAACAATACATTGTAGTAAATCATATGCTATACAACGTACTCTGCTATGACGAGGCATAATTGGGTGAGGATTAATTAAAAGGATAAATGTTGGTTCACTTCACAGCAAATAATTTTTCGCTTGTTACTTTTTTATATTTTTCGTCTTCTCTTTTTAATTCATTATTTTTACATTTTATCAGTGAGTGATTTATCTAAAGCGGAATAATGACGAATAAAAGAAACAAATTTCACGCTATAATGTAATTAAAATAAATGGCGTTTGATGTCTCGCGCAAATCCAAACAAAACTGAAAAAAAATCCATTTCTTTCACTTGATCGTCAAGCTAAACTTGAAACTCGGCTGATGCTTCCTTTCGCACCTTTCAATTTTTAATTACTACAAAATGAATGCCAGAATGCGTATATACCGCATCATGTTCATAATGATGATTATTCACATGTAAAAGATGCATGGTCTGAATTCCAAGGAATGGTGACTGACATAAATTATTATTGAAATCAACTTTGAAAACAAACCACTTCATGCGACTTATTCACCACTCCTATAGTATTTTATTACTTCTTTACTCGAGCTGAAACTGTTGACCTTCATTCCTTTGGTTCATGAGGAACGAGAAACTTAAGAATGGTACAAAAAGAATAATTTAGAGAGAAACAACCGTTTTAACGCAGAAATATTTATTAAACCATAATATATCTACTAAAGTCTTTGTATTTATTTTAAAATTAAATATATTCTCACAGAAATGATCCATTGGGTCGACGATGGGATCTGGGATGTACCAACTATGAATCTCGGTCGAATCGATGCCTACAATCTAGGTTTTATATTAAGTCAGAAATGAGGAAAAAATGTTAAAAATTCAAAACTCAAAATATTTTTGTAACATTTAATTATAAAATTCAGTAAAAAACTAAATTAGTTAAAACCTAAAAGAAGATCATTTTATTTACGTATTATTGCGTTATTAAACTGGACTAATTAACTGCTTATCAGTTAAAGCCTAACTTCTAAAACATTCACACAATTAAAAATTTTAATAATAATAATAATAATAATAATAATAATAATAATAATTAATAACGTGTAAAACTAAAATAAATAGTTAATTTTAAAACAAAAAGCTAATGATAAAACCCTATATATTTACAGTACATAAATGCCATAACATGACAAACTATGAGCTCCTTTTCAAAGTATATAAACAAATAAATTTTAAAAATGCATGAAAACATTGTGCTTTTCATTGACACCTAATAAAAAATGCCTACGTAACATTAAAATACATCTTAAAAACTAAACAAGAATGATAGCGTTACATTATGTTGGTCCCTTATTTAATCCTAAAAATATACCACAGTTATTGATAAGAAAAAAATGCTTCGAGTCTTTCTATTTCAACCCACTTCGAGAGTTATATTGTCATCAATATTTACTCGACTAAAATGCTTGAATTTGCGATAAAAAGTTCGTTTGGATTATTAAATTTGTTTTTAGGCCCCATATTCATGTTGGGTTTACTATTTCTTAGATTATCTTGGTTTTTGGCCTGAATTACCCTGTCCGCTGGGTCTTCCGCCATAAATTCAATGAGTTCCCGGTCGGACAACCTATTCAATAATTCATAGAATCGCGCGTGACTTAAGTGCTGTTTTAAACGATACAATAAGTAAACATCTCCGATTTTACATGAACTGAGCACTGCCACAATTGTATCACTCACTGTCTCTTTCGCGTTAATAGGCTTAGCAACGCGAAGAACCATCAGCCTAAAATAAGGAAGCCACATGAATCCCAGGAAGATCAAGTACGCGCAAGTCAGGGTAGTCAACACGATCAACCATAACCAAACTACCAAGAAAACCTTTTCGTACAATTCCATCACTGTCAGATGACAACCGAATGTTTCAATCCTTTTCGCTGTTAACATGTATTCCTTCGTTATTTTACAGGTGGCAAAAGGTGGGAATGTTGTGGACATATAATCCGTGAAATTTTGAGGGTCTCTGAAGTAGGGGTACGACATCCACCCGTAATGTACGAATCTGCCTTGAAATATGAAATCAAGAAACTGGAAACAAAAGATGTCCACGAAGAGAGCGATAAAATTGCATCCAACAAATTTGAAATAAATGCCATTATGAGTGTTCCAATTAAAGGCAATATATTTTACAGCTTTCTCTACGAGTTCTTTCTCAGCTTGGTCATATCGATGAGAATGTGTAGCTAAATCTTCAACAAGTTTCTTAAGACGAGGATTTTCAGAATTTTTGGAGAACTTTCTAGGAATGTAAAAGCAAAAGGCTAAAACTAACAATGTCCAATGGATCCATCTATAAAAGAGTAGAAACCTTTTATTAGTGTCTCCCAAGTCAATATATGGGTATGAAAGGCAGATGTTGATGTAATCGAGACGGACTTGAGTATCGGCATTGAAGTGGGAGACGCAAGTAATAACGTCTCTGTGGTACCACGAGTACCATACTGCGGAGAAACCAGCTAGGAAAAGCCAGAAACTCCACTGATAATGCATCTTCAAGACAAGTCCATCGCAAGGAGATGTACATATGGCGCGTTTCTTCTTGAAGATATTGACAACATTACCCACCATCTGGCGGATAATGTCGGTTCCACCATGGCCTACGATAGCCATCTTTCAGATCCTGAAAAATAATGTTGCGTTAAAGAACATCGGTTTGTTATTCTTTATTCATGTTTAACAAGTGAATTTACCAGTAATATAAGTTAACCTGTCAGAGCGAGTGTGAATCAAATTAAGATTTGAAGGTGAACCATTAAAGAATTTTAAAATTATGAATGTTTTTTTTTCATCCCAAAGGAAACATCTGCTTAAATCCGTATTCATCCTCATAAAAACAATAATTACTTAATTTATAAAATGTCCGTGTTTATTATTCTACAAGAATGCTTGAATTGGGTAAATATCGTCCCTCAGGCTTGTTAAATTTTGCATCAGGGAACTTGCCTGGAGCTTTCATTTGTCCTTTGTTTCGTTGTCGTAGGTCTTGACCGCCTCCCTTTGGATTGTGGTGGTCCACAGATACGCTATCTAGTAAAAGTTTAGTGAAATTAGGATCAACGATTTTTGTGAGCAGTTCGTAATACCTTGCGTGACTAAAGTGTTGGCGAAGGCGGTATAACAGATACACATCTCCGATCTTGCATTCGACAATTGATTCACAAATTATTGTTCGAATTTTGTTCTTTGCCTTTATGGGTTTTGATATTCTCAGTATTAACAATCTCGCCCATGGCAACCAGAAGAAGAAGAGATAAATTATATAAATAATTGTCATGACTGTAAGGAGCAACAACCAGATCCATATGACGAAGAACAACTTCTCATACAATTCCATCACTGTTAGATGACAACCTAAAGTTTCGTGTCTTTTATTAGTCAGCTGGTAAGTAACGCCGAGTTCACAAAGAACAAACGGTGGAAACGTTTGAGACATGTAATCATCAAATTCTTCAACGTTCCTGTTGAATGGGTAGGAGTTCATTACATACTTCAAGAATCTTCCTTGGAATACAAAATCGAAGAAATGAAACACAGACACATCAATTACCAGAGCTATCAAGTTACATATCAAATACTTAAAGAAGAGTGCATTGTGTGTTTTCATATTGAGAAAGACGTAACGAGCCGTCCTCTCTACATGTTCCTTCTCAACATTATCGTAACGATGCGCAGATGCAGCTAAATCTTCAAATAACTTTTTGATTTTTGCATTTTCTGAAGTTTTGGAAATCTTACGAGGGATGTAATACAAGGCCGCCATCAACAACAAAGCCCAGTGAATCCATCTATAATACAAAATATATCGTCTTCGTCCGTTGCTTTCTTGTAAGAAAGGATATGATAAACAAATATTAATATAATCCAAACGAACTTGAGTTTCGGCATTGTAATGAGACGCGCAAGTTATAACGTCTCTGTGGAACCATGAGTACCAGATAGCTGAAAAGCTTCCTAATAAGGCCCAAAATGTCCACTGGTAATGCATCCTGAGCACCATGCCATCGCAAGGTGCTGTACATATAGCAGGACGTTTATTGAAGATATTGACAACATTTCCAATGACTTGTCGGATAATGTCAAACGACCTTCCACCTTGACTCGGAATTCCCATATCTCTTCCTCTGCAAAGGGGAGAACTTATATTACTGGTAACATTCACTCACCGTCCTTCCTAAAATACCATATTTGTCACGTCAGTATTCCTTTCAGAAGAGAACACTGGACTCAGATTTTTTTAAGTGAGAATAAATAATAAATTAAACTAAGAAGTAGGGATAGTCAAATTTCCTCACTCCGTGTGATATACGACAAAACATGCAAGCAAAAAAATTTAAAACTGAAATTTACCTATTGTTCTAAGGAATTTAAATCGGAGAAAGCTTTTGACGGAACTTCCTTGCGGTAACTGTAAATGAAAGAAAAGAAATTTCACTATTAATACGTGCAACCTTAAATACTTTAAAAGACTTAATCTATAAATTGTAATTGTAATTAGGCGAGAGCGTCTATACTATAATTTACTAATTTACGAAGGTATCTAAGGTAATATAAAAAAAAAAAATAAAACATTCACTAACATAGTTTAACGTGCGCTATTTCAATATTTCAACTAGTACAAATTTTGACCATATGTTGCTAAATATTAAAGAGAAAATCAAATTGAGAACTGTTTTTAAGTTTTATACAGTATTTTAAAATTCAAAGTTCCCTACATTTTTTACTATGTAAACACCAGTCGGCGGGCCAACGTACTAAACTAAATAACGCTTGAAAAGGTAACTAATCCTGATAATACTAAAAATAAATTGGCGAGTTTAAAATGTACCATAATGACTTAAGAGAACCCATATAATTAAGTAGGACTAAAATACAATTTAAAATGCTTAGAAATTTTTGCAAGATAATTTAAGTATTTTCTGTGTAATTAATTTTAGGAATAGAATAAATAAAACCAACAACGGATAAGAATGGAAAACAGAATTAACTGGAAATACTGGATGTTGGAACGATATCAATGTTCCCGACTATATCAGCAACCTTGACCTTCATCTTGCTCGCGACACATCGTCTTGTGGTGATACGTGTGTGTGTATGCGGTTTCATCAATTTATGTTGAGTTGTTCAAAAGTTATGGCGCGGACTTTCATTTGACCCCTATTTGTAACCTTAATCTTCGATGCAGTGACCTGATTCTTGCGATAATCCATGTGTGTATGTGAAGTTTCATCAATTTATGTTGAGTGGCTCAATTTATGGCGAGGACTTCCATTTGACCTTTAATCTCTATTTATGACACGAGTCTCGCTCATGACATCGTCTTGAGATGATCCGTATGTATATGCAGTTTCATCAATTTGAGCGGTTCAAAAGTTATGGCACGAACACGAAAAAGTTCAATTTGAGCTTTGATTTTTTATGCGAGGACCTGAGTTTTGCTCATGATATCGTCTGGTGATCTGTATGGGGTGTGAAGTTTTCATCAATTCATGCTGAACGGTTCAAAAGTTAGGTACGGAAACGAAAGTGTGACGAACGGACGGACAAGTGCAACCCAGTTTGTTCCCTCCAAATTTATTTGATCGGAAATATAAGTATTCAATATTGGATGTCATAAAATAATGTGAACCATGTAAATCATAGAATAAAGAATCAGTTGTTATTGGGTCTTTTTTTTAAGCAGGAAGGAGACAAGGGCGAATGCCCGCAAAACGACGAACCCCCCCCCCCCCCCCATAGAATGAGAATAAGACAGACAAAATCAAGTTCCAAAGTCTTCAAGATGGACTAAGGAAAGTTATTCCATGGCCATGGTTCTCCGGTTGAGTAGATGAAAGATTGAAAATAACAATTAACCATTGCGTTAAAGAGTTGGACTGAAAAGAGATGAGACCGTGATGAAATTCTGGTACTGCAAACTCTTCTTAAAGGAGGAAGCAGGCATTTAGAGAGTTCAGAAGAGCAGTGTCCGTTATAATGGTGATAGTAAAGAGAGAGGGAGGCAACATTGTGGTGAAAAGAGAGGGATTAAAGACAGTCAATAAGAAGGGTAATTGATGAGACGTAAAGCCTTTGATTCTAACCTGTCAAGCAAAGCTGTGTGGGTTGAGCCACCCCACACATGAGAAACGTACTCCATGCAGGAGCGGACAAGAACCTCGTACAGAGAGAACAACCGAGTTGGGGTGAAGAAATTGCGAGGTCGGTACAGCACACCTAACCTCTTAGAAACTGTTTTGGAAAGAAAGTATATGTGATCTTTCCAGGAAAGTTCACGAGAAAAGGAAACGCCAAGAATGTTAAGAGAAGAGGAAGGATTCAGTCGTGTATTGTTGAATATAAGTGGATAGTAGTGAACTGTATTCTAAAAAATACCCATCTTATTTTAAAGGCAGGATCAGTGGATGCACTGAACAACTAGTAGATCTACCAGTAAATCTAGGTTGATGAGTGCAGAAGTGCAGCCAAGTGAGAAAGTGGCAGACAGAAAAACTACTTACAGGTGTACTGTGCAAAGACCGCAAAAAGGTACAAAATGGAAAGGACAGTGGAGACTTCTCAGGAGTATGTACAAGTAAAACAGTCTCCCTAAAGTTTATTCTACTTTGTATATAGAAGGTGCTAGTTAGCTGGGTAAAACACACACGCATTTAAAATGCAGAAATAGGCAGAAATAAATTATAGTAGACATTGCAACTGGAATTGTACCCGAGACACTGGTGTGCATTAGGTGCTTCGCTAAGTGAGAATGAATAATACATTTTGTATTGAATATTGGCATGACTAGAGCAATAATGGCCTAAGAATACAGTGATAAAGATACCTTGTGGTGTATTCTAATCTACATTTAATAATACTTATTAACGAAATTAAAAACTTACACATAATTTAATGCTCCAAGTATATTTTCATTGGTTTGCTGACAAAATGGCGCACAACTAAATGTTGCATCAGTTGCAAGATTAATTTAATTGTTAGATTGGAATTTGGTACTGGGTTATTGGGTATCAACAGTTATAGATGCTAATCACTAGTAAGATTCTGTATTGTAACAACTGATCTCATTCTAACAATTAAAATTTGTATAGTTTAATTTATTGCAATTAATTTTTATTAATCATTCCTCCGATACAAACGTAAGTAATATCTTTTTCTATAAATATTATTAATATTTAGCTCTTATAAATATTAATATCTTATCTTACTATATACATTTAATTGCTTCGCAAATGAGTGTCTCATTAACCTATAAGTAGCTCTAAGGTAGTAGTTTCCAACCTAGGGGTAAATGAATTACCCGACTGGAGTAAGGACAACCATTTTGTGGGGCAATGACACGCGATCTAGAAATTATAAAAAATAATATTGTGATAATCCAGAAGTTATAAAAAATAATCTCTAATGATTGGGGTAATGGAGCTGGATTAGAATTGAGTTTTGGGCATAGGCGTATGGGATGGCACTTTACTGGGGGGAGGGGGGGGGGGGGGGGGGTTTCCCTGAAAATTTTCAGGGTGGCCTTATTTCCGCATAAGCACTATGTGTAGCATAACATAAAATAACTAGGGGTGCACCGAATATGAATTTTTCATATCCGGCTGGATACCGGATATGGCCATATCTATCCGGCCGGATATATATTATTAGGTACCGTATTATTTTTACACTCATATTGCTATGTTTTGTTTTGCATTGGGGGCAAGCGTCCCCCCCAAATATAAGCTAAATAATAATTTAAGTATATTCAGATGTTTAATTGTTTTGTTCTCTTTCAGGTTCTTGTGTTGTATTAAACTATTAAGTATTCATCAAGAATGTGGTAGCAAAATTTTATCTCATTTTTGTAAATTGTAATGTTTTTTATATAAAAAAGGCTTTAATATATGTTACTCATACTCTAACCTTTGTGTTATTTAATTAGGGGTGCACCTGATATTGCGAAATATCCGGTATCCGGCAGGATATGCCGGATATAGGCCAAGACATTAGAAAATTAACACCTGTATGAAAATCTGCCATAATATGATAATAACACATTACAAATAATATTTTATATACAAAAAAAATGGAAAGTCCTCCAGGGCCCACCCCTAAACCAGTCCAGCACCACTTTTTATATTAAATCAACACAATACTGATGACAAGAATAAATAAAACATCTGTCCATCCTTAACGATTACAGTTCTATTAATATAATCAGAGCTTTTTATAAAAACGTCTAGGCGTTAAATTTCTTAAAAAGAGTAAAATATTGCTAGACCCCTGCACTTGCTTTCCATTCTTTTTTCTCCTTTTTTTCCTTTATTTTCAAAACAATACAAGACATTACAAGCTTGACAAATGTAAAACAATATATTGAATACAATATAAAATGCCTGGAATGAAATCAATGAATGGAGGGCAGTATTGTGTTATTGTGTAGGTCAGATGCCGCCATTCAGCCTGGAGGTCTTCAGAATAAAAAAAACTCAACAACAGTGAGTTAGAACTTTTTTCCGTTGTGACGCAGAAACAAGAGCATTTCTCCTCTTTTAGGCAATATTCGGGGTCGCCTTGCTTCATAGATGTTTCCATATTCAGAAAACATTATCTCTGAAAATACAGAGGATGCGGGTGTGCAGAGAAGCTTTGAAACAATAGTTTTAAGGAGAGGAAATCGGTCCTCCTGCTTCCAAATTTGAACTGGACAGCGTTTCCTATCTACAAGAGGTTCAGATGCATATCGGTCTAACTCCCCTGCAATCAGTAGAACAGGAGCAGTCTTTTTTTTAACCTTTCTTCTCTTGTAACTTACTTCCCCAGATTGCTCTCCTTTTGTGATCTCCATAAAACACGCTTCAAGAATGTCCTCTTCGTCTTTCCTCTTTCGCATAGGAGAACTGGAATTTGAGCTTCTTTCACTTCCACTTTCATTACCTTCACTTTCATTTTCATTAGAATCATTACCACCTTCGTCATTTTCAATACCTATGACTTCTTCAATCAGCCAGGATTTAGCCTGCTCTTTTTGATCTTGTTGAAAGAAAGATAACTTATACCGCGGATCTATTGCAGTCGCAGTCACATAAGCCCTGTTTTTCATTATGTTCAAAGACTTCCCATCATTACTCTCCGACAAGAAACGCGCTCGAAGAGAAGTCAGGAGTTCTCTCTTTGTCGTTTGAACACCTTGGTCATCATGGCCAATCTTTGAAAGAAATCTTTGTAAAATACAAATGCTTGGGATTACAGAAGACAAAGCTGATTTTTCCGAACTCATTTCCTGAGTTAGTTGGAAGAATGGTTTTAATATTTTAAGGAGATTTCGTATCAGTGTCTACTCGAAGGATGTGATGGTAGGTAATTCACTACGATCAGCCAAATACAGTTGCACTGGAATTTTTAATTTATATAATCTTTCTAGCATCAAATATGCACTGTTCCAACGTGTTGGGACATCTTGAACCAATAGGAGAGGCTCAAGATTTTGCTGCACTTGAATGGGTTTGAAATTGTTACAGGCCGAAGGAGAATGATTAGAGTGAGTTGCAAGGCGGAGACTTTTTGCAAGGATATCAATTACACTCCTCAGAACCATAATTGAGTCACTAATAACCAGTTGGAGTAAATGAATGCTGCAGTGTATTGAAGGTATTTCAGCCAGGTCACTACCAAGAACCATATTACTAGTTCCATCCCTCACCAATAAATTCCTCTTATTTGCATCAAGATCCCAACTATCCCACATAGAGCGAAACTTTTCAGATATATTCTTGCCAGTATGCGACCCTGAGAAATGAGAGACATGTAGCACAGCATCGTATCTTTCAAAATCTTTGCCTATGCAATGACCCGATAATGATATAAAACTTTCTTGAGAGGTTGTGCATGTCCATATATCTGAAGAAAAGCTGACATGCTTTACTTCTTCCAGCTTCTGAGCAATTTTAGACTTAACTCATTATAAAGACGAGGAATTATAGTACTATCAGAGAAGTACCTTCTGCTCGGTAAGAGATATTTGGGTTGGAGGTAGGCCATTAGATCAATAAAACCATCATCTTCAACTAAAGTAAATGGCTGGTTGTCCAAAGCCATCATCATGCCAATTTTACGGTGAATCATCACAGACCTGGAGTCATTGATGTCCCATATTTTTTTAGGTGAAAAGCTTTCCTCTATTGAGATCTGCTTACTCATTTGGTCCATTTTCTTTTCTTTCAGAGTACTACCAGTAGAAGTTGATGGTCTAGCCCGTATTCTATCTATGCCTATTTCCTTTGATTCAGTCGCAGCTATTCTTTTTTTGTCATTTTCCTTTTTGGCTTCAGCATACTCTTTTGGATGATTAATCTTCAAATGATTATGAAGAGGTGTTGTGCTAAAAGACTTCTGGCCACCTTTCTCCGTCCCATGTTAGATAATCTTTTGGCAAATATTACACTTTGCAGTGATATCGCTAGGATCATTTATTGTATACAGTGACCACACAAAACTTGTCTTGATGAATACTTAATAGTTTAATACAACACAAGAACCTGAAAGAGAACAAAACAATTAAACATCTGAATATACCGGGTGTCCGAGAATTATCTGTACAATTTTTGGCTGTTATTAAAAGTCAACCATGAAGTGTAGAAATTCCAGTGTTGTCCCATTTTACAGAGAAACTCATTAAGTTTTTTCTGATAACAAGTTTTGAAAGTTTTTTCTTTTTTGTACGCGGGTGACAGAGTGATGGATCGAGTGGTCGGTTTTTCACAACCGCGGTTGCGGTTGTGTTTGCGGTTGTCGAATTTTTTCCAACCGCGGTTGCGGTTATCATATACTAGGAAAAATGCGTAATTATTAACTGGATTTAGCCACTATAGTGCGATTTAGCCACACTTGGTACATAATATATACTAAATAGTATTTATTTAGTAAATACCTTATGTTGAACACAAGTTTAGTTGAACACAATATGAAAAACCGTTGTAGATATGAAGAGCTCATAACATTACACCGATAACAATCAAAGCAGAACGAGGACTGATGTTGTCAACTAGCAGCGAGTTGAGATTGCGCAGGTCCGTTTTAACACAGACCACTTCTTTACCCCCTTTTGGGGGGTCATGTTCGAGAAACCACCCCTTTGGCCAACCAAGGCCATTGACCAAGTTACACGAACCCGAGAGGTCCGTCGAGCAGGAATAAGCTTTATTGACTATTGTACTAAAGGCGATTTTAGTTTGAAGAAAATTAAATAAAAATAAATGTTACTTCATGGAGCTCACAGAGTAATAACTTAGAGCGCAGTTTAAACCAATTTTACTACGGCAGCCGTATGACGTCACGTTTAAGCACGCATAAGGAGACCCATTTTCTTTTTAAAAAAAGAAATATTTCTAATTAACCTAAAATTAAAATTAACTAAGCTTTTACAACCGCAACCGCACTTATGGAACGGCGGTTGCGGTTACGGTTGCGAATTTTTGTGCGGTTGTAGTGCGGTTGCGGTTATTCGATCCATCACTATGACAGACATTGATGATTTAAAAGCAAGAATCACAGCTGCTATTGCTAATTGATGTGGATATGCTGCAGCGTACATGGCAACATTTGGATTATCGATTGGATGTTTTGCGAATCACTGATGGTGCACATATCGAATGTTTGTAACAACGTTACTTTAATAAAAGACACTTTTGAAAATACAGATTCTAAATAATCTTGTTTAAGAATTTTACGTGTGTTATCAAGAATTTTATTAAAAGATGAAATTGTACAGATAATTTTCGGACACACTGGAATTTCTAAAAGACTTGTCAAAACTTGGTATCAGAAAAAACTTAATGAGATTCTCTGTAAAATGGGACAACACTGGAATTTCTACACTTCATGGTTGACTTTTAATAACAGCCAAAACTTGTACAGATAATTCTCGGACACCCGGTACTTAAATTATTATTTAGCTTATATTTGGGGGGGCGCTTGCCCTCAATGCAAAACAAAACATAGCAATATGAGTGTAAAAATAATACGGTACCTAATAATATATATCCGGCCGGATAGATATGGCCGTATCAGGTATCCAGCCGGATATGAAAAAATCATATCCGGTGCACCCCCTAGTTATTTTATGCTACACATAGCAAGTACAGTAGCAAGTAATTACAAGTATAGTAGCAAGTAATTAATTCACGTCAAAAAAAAAAAAAAAAAAAAAATGTCAGGAAAAATCTGCCCTGAAAATGTTCGGTTCTCTAGTTCTGGTGAGGCTGCCGCCCCCCCAGATCCCGATTTGGAACAAAGACAGTAGTCTCATAGGTCAGTCTGACAGGTTATTTTAAATAATAAAAAAAATGTAATTATCAGCACTTGTCGTTCGATTAGGTTTAGCCACAAAATTTAAGATGTTGTACTACGACTGTGACATTAAAAAAAAAGGAACTCACTAACAGGCCTACATTGAAAGAAGAATTTTAAAAGTGAAAGAAAGGAACGCCTGGAATACATACTGCGGCGACTCTAAAATTTTAAACCTTTGTGGAGTGACTGTCTTATAGAAGATATTTCCAAGTAAAGTGATAAAGGAAGTGACAGATCGGATTCAATCAGTGTCAGTAATCATCAAATTTGGAAGCAAAAGATGAGTAAACTTTAGTTGTTCATAAATCAAAATTAAAAAAATACAATCAAATAGGCCGCCGCCCGATTAATACTGTAAGCCTTTGATCTATTGGAGTACTGTATATAAGATTAAGAACTACGCGGCAGGTATAGAAGGAGGTTGGGTAGAATGGGATACTAAGGTAAAACGGGATATCGAGGATTTCAACTTTAAAAATAGCTGCCACCTGCCGATAGTCAGTGGAACTGTTTTCGCTATCTCACGTGACCAGTTTATCATGGCGGCGTGCTCATGAATCAAAGCTTCTGCAAACGAGGTGGGTTTGTTTGATTTTTGTAGGCTCCGTTATAAAAATTTGGTTCTGGTAAATTAGTCCTAATGCTTACAAATATGCAAAGAATATGATCACACTTTATATACTTCAAAAAATCATAGAATGTAGATTTGCATATCTATTTTAAACTTAGGCCTAGACTTTGCAAAGTGGTCGTGTTAAAATTTGGCAACGAGGCGTTGGGTAAAACGGGATAGTGGTATCCTATTTTACCCATATATGAATACGTTAGGTGCATAGTTAAAATATGGGCACTCCGCCGCCAGCCAGTACATCTGGACAAAATGTTTGTATTTTAGTTAATAAGAACATTAATTTTCCTTCGACATCCGGGTATGTTTCACCAAAAAAAATTTGTCCATATCCAAAAGCAATCTTGCGACTACATAAACCTACTCGTGGCACTATGAGAAAACGAGGTAAGGCAACAATTCTAACAAGCAGTCCTTATAAAGCTGAGTTACAGAATGGATTACGAACCAAGCTTGATAAAGAATGTAAAAAGACAAAGGCTAAAACTAAAATGCAAGCAGTACAAATAAATAAAACAAAATCTCTCCGTACATCGAAAAGAACATCAAAAAAACGTAAGTAGCTCGTCGATAAGCTGTGGAAGACGGTGAGAAATACGGCGAATTAGATGAAGACCCCAACTGCATATGCCTTCACTGCAACGATATACAGTACATACAAAAGAGAGAAACGGCGAAGGATGGATTCAATGCGTGTCGTGTCACAAATGGGCTCACGATGCTCGCTCTAGCTGTCCACAATGATCAATTCACTCGTGAATTATGTTTGTAGACTAAATTTAAAATATAGACCTACTTAAATCTAATTTATAAATTAAATTTATATTATTTTTATTATCAAATTGTCTCTTCTTTTATTTAACTTTTATGCTTGTGACCAACTGAAAATAAATGTTAAGAATTCAAATTTATTTTTTCAAAACCTCAGTGTACTTCCCATTTTACCAACATAGAGGAAGTCAAAGGGGGTTAGATCGGGCGAACGAGCCGGCTAAAAAATGGCCCTCAACGCCCGATCCAACGATAAGGCAATTGCTCAATCTGGAATGTTGTAACCTCATTGTGGAAATGGGGTGGCGGACCATCCTGCTGAAACCACACATCAGCTTCGTCCTCTAGCAGCTGGGGCATCAGCCACAGCTGTAGCATATCGCGGTAAATGATACCGTTAATTGTTTGTTCAGCAAAGAAGAATGGACCCGTACACTTTCTCAGTGGTAAGAGCACAAAACACAAAATTCCCTGAAATATTCTTTATTTGTATATCTTGCTTTTCGTTGTTACTTTTTTCATAATAAATGTTTAAAATCGGGAAGATCATTTGTATTCACGAGGTATTCTTTAGTTTCATGACCAGCATGATCAGCAAAAGCATCTGAAGTTTAGGTATCCCGTTTTACCCCTTAAGCCTTCATGGCTTATTCTGCAAATTTCATGGTAATAAAAAACTGTGGAATGTTTCTAAATTCGTTAAAACATTAATTTTAAAAAAATTGATAAAATTAATTAGTTAACAAAATGGTAACTTTAAAAAAAAAATAAACCGAAATTCATAATAAAAGGGTGACTTAAAGAAAAATACAATAGACGCTTAAATAGGGAAGCATATTAGTAGTATACATAAAAAACTTAATGAAGAAAGCGATTCACTGTGAATAAAAGAGGGAGCATAACTGAGACGGTGTAAGACACGCGAGAGCTAAAAGACGGCCCGCATCATGAGTAATAATGGTTATTGTTTTAACATCTAAGTGACGTAGGCAATTATTGTCATAGACGTTTATTGTTACTCCTTCTTTCTTCCTTCGTTAGTGTGTGTATGTATATATATATATATATATATATATATATATATATATATATATATCATTGGTAGTCATAAGATACTGATGGTAACCTGTACTGATATATATATATATATATATTATATATATATATATATAATATACTTTGTGTGTGTTCGAACGACGGTTCAGGATCATATATATATATATATATAATATATATATATATCGTTAACCTCGTTGCTGTTCCGTGCGTTGGTCTCTCTTCACACGAAGGTCAAGCTGGTGGCCCCGCGCTCTAGGTCTGGTTTGGTGGAGGAGCGAGTTGCTTTCTTGCTCTCTCCACCGTACATAGCCAGGTACATCCGGCTCATCTGGTACCGTCCTGAGCCAGACATCTAGTCTTCTCTTGAAGACTTCAACTTTGACCCCTGTAACGTTTCTATATATTATATATATATATCAGTACAGGTTACCATCAGTATCTATGACCACCAATGCAATGCATAGGTTACTTTTTACACCATTAACTATTAGGTAATAGTATAATCATCGCAAATCTTTTTTGTGCTTTAGTTATGGCGTAACAAAGCGACTAATTTATGTTAGTTACTACGACTTAATCGGAGAGTAGGGTGGAGCCAGAAATGTAATTACTACGCGTCAAGTGCCTACATTTGAAGGCACTTAAAGGATGGTAATTATTCACTCTTATTGTAATGAATGACAAAAGAGACCTCAAACTAAATCACAATAATTACCATAACTTAAAGACGCTTTTGTTAAGCCAACGCTTATGACATTGAAAATTGCGGTGTCATTTAACTATCAGTTAAAGCATTTCAAATCTAACATATGTCGGGCTATCCACTATTATAACGCCAACGATGTCTAACTTAACGGCCCTAAACTCAATTAAACAAAGAAAACGAATACAAATCAGTTAAATTAAATGGTAAACTTAACAATTAACATTTCAAAAACTTCCGTTAGATGGCGTTGCTACATCGTAGCAAATTTCAAACGAAGCATTATAATAAGTTATCAGCGAAGAGGTCAACCCATAATATAATATACTGTAATGTAATGTAATGTAATGTAACGAGTCACCTTGTAAGACCTGTTCTCATTCATAAAAGTTTAAGTTTAAGTATTTGGGTCAAACTATCACCAACTCCTTGAGTGATGACTCAGATATAAGAAAACAATCTAAAAGCCTTTGTGCTAAGGCGAAGATGACTATAAAGAACTTCCGGTTCTGTACAAGTGAAGCTAAAGACACTCTCTCTCGTACTTTCTGCAGTAATATTTACGGACAGCAACTGTGGGAGAATTATAAAAAAAGGTTCTGGCAGAACCCTAAATTTGCTGTACAACGGGTCTTTTAGCCTCCTACATAAATTACTCCCGAGATGCTCAGCTTCGCAAATGTTTGCTACCCGCAATGTCCCGACCACTCCCGAGCTTCCCGGAGGTAACAAGACGTGCTCAATACAGTCTAATGCGGAGAATTAAAAAATCAACCAACCCGATTATCCAAGCTATCCATGAGTCCTGCCGTTTGTCTTCTAAGCTATGGAATTCATGGTATGAAAACGTCTGTCTGTAGCTCCACTTAACTTCGACATTATGGCATTATTTCGGTGGTGTAGTGGTTAGCGTCGCTGACTACGAATCCATCGGCCCCGGGTTCGAGACCCGACGGCAGCCGGCGCGCAGCAAAACCCAGCTGTTCATCCTTCCACACAATAAAGCAAGTGGTTGGTAGGTAAATGGGTACTCTAGGTGGCCTAGTGGTTAAGACGCTGGGCTGCTGATGGGGCGTGGTTCGGATTCTACGTTTAAACTGTAGGTCTAAGGTGGAGTGAAAAGCTTGACCTTCGTCAGAATGAACAATTCGGGCGGAAGCTAACCAAAGGTGTATATACAGTATTTCTATCCTTAGTATGTGAACTGTCATTGTATTATTAATATGTTATATGGACTTTAGTCTGCCAATAAACCTTTTCATTTTCATTCATTTTCAAAAATTAATACTAAAATTAGTTGGTAGCATTTCCGATGTGAATATCCCAAATCACAAAACAGCAGGAAAGTGAGTCATGATGTTTCATCATAATGGTATATATAACTAGTGAAACAGATCCTACAGGAAAATCTGATGCAGAGTCATTGCCATGAAATTAGTAAGTAACAATGAAGGGATTCATGACGTCATATTTATCTCTTACCAAAATTCGCGGCCATTCTCTGTTCACTTATTATTATTATTATTATTATTATTATTATTATTATTATTATTCGCCTCGGTGGTGTAGTGGTTAGCGTCGCTGACTACGAATCCATCGGCCCCGAGTTCGAGACCCGGTGACGGCAGCCGGCGCGCAGCAAAACCAGCTGTTCATCCTTTCACACAATAAAGAAAGTGGTTGGTAGATAAATGGGTACCCTAGGTGGCCTACTGGTTAAGACTCTGGGCTGCTGGTGGGGCGTGGTTCGGATTCCACGTTAAACTGTAGGTCTTCGGTGGAGTGAAAAGCTTAACTTTCGTCAGAATGAACAATTCGGGCGGAAACTAACCAAACGAAGGGTTGTTGTTATTACTATTATTATTGATAGTACTAATGAAATTTTATTTGATTTAACTATTTAGTAATTTTCATTGTCACTCTTCATTAAATAGGCATTCTGTCATCACAGACCCAAGTTTCTTAAAAAATTATAATGAAACTTGGTCTACCATTATACTAAGTTTCATCCCTTATGAAAATACTACAGATTTCCCATTTTCTAAAACATTATAGTAATTCGTAGTATTTTCATTTAGGATGAAACCTACGAATATGATATGATGTGACTCGTTATAATTATTAGACTATGATCAACCGTTGAAAGAATGAGTGTAATGTTAGATTATGGTCATCGCTAATGTTTCATTGATTCATAACATTTGTTTTTATGAAAAGTCGCGTGATAAAAATGTTCTATAGACCATTTTCATAAAATTTAAAATTTGTGAAAACTTAAAATCAATCTCCATTTGATTTAGAAAATTTTAATTAATACAACATTGAAATTAAATTATCCTTGTCTTCAATTTAAAAATGTAAAATTCACCAATTTTTTTTTTTTTTTTTGTAATTGAAGAACACAACTAAAAAAAAAAAGGTGTAAAATTAATCTCTATAGATCGCCATAGAGGAAATCTCGCTTTTCAAAGCTACTGAACTCAATCTCTAGAGAGTGACTAACCTGGTGAGGGCTTACTGGGGCCGGTTACGTTGATTGAAGGACGATGTCTGTGCAGCGGCAAGAAGTTGGCGGAAGCTGTGGTCCGCGTCGCTCATGTGGAGGACGTCAGTAACGTCACACTTAAACTGAAAGGTTACACCCTCTTCTTTCTCCTCTATGATTGGCCGGTGTCAGCAAAGCTTCATGCCTATAAACGATTTATTATTATTGTTATTATTATTATAATTATTATTATTATTATTATTAAGTATTTGAGATGTGTTTTAAACAAAAGATGTACGAATGCGGATGGAGTTAATAGTAGAGTGAATCAAGGAAGAACGGTGACGGGTGCATTGAAAACTGTTGCAAGGAAGCGGAGACTGGGTAGAGAGATGCTGCGAGATGTTTACATGAAGGTGTGTCAGTACCTACACTTTGTATGGGTGTGGAACACTGACATGGCATGAAATTGAGAAATCAAAGGTGAAAGCAGTTGAGATGAATAACCTGGGAAGTGTGTGGCGTGCACCGAATTCATAGAATGAACATACAACGGACGATACCATAAACACGTTACTAAAAAATGTGTATCAGAACCTAAACAGCAAAAAACACTGCCTTGTTTTTCTGCGACGTCAAAAGCATTTGATACACTTTTACATAAAATCTTATTGAATATATTTCATATGTACGAAATAAGAGGAAATGTCCTCGACTGGTTCAAATCGTATCTGACAAATCGTCATTAATACATCACATTACGAGATAATTATCTATCCGACATGGTAATGCTAACTAGTGGGGTCTCACAAGGATCTATTTTTGGCTCATTACTATTTCTAACTCACGTCAACGATTTTCATCTCTCAAAACTTCATTAAGTTTTGTACAAATGCAGATAATACAACACTTCTTCCCACCATACTTTAGACCTTTGATAAATGAAACGAACAGGCAATTAGAGCGTGTATAAATGGATATGTATTAATATGTACTTCACTTTTACTGAACGTGACGAAGTCATCTCGTATGATTATTACCACAAAACATGTTAATACAAACTATCAAGTAAAAACTTGGAATACTACTCTTGCAATGGTGAATGAAGTTAAAGAACTTGGCATTAATTTTGAGGAAACACTAAATTTCTATTCATACGAGTATTAATTAAATTGAAAAAGACTTCCTCAAAACGTAATCCTTATCCTGCATTATTCCTTCATCCATCCACGTTATTATATTGCATTAAAACATGGGGTAACTCAAAGAAATATATAAAACATCCTTTAGAAGTCAATTCGTAAAAAATGTCTGCGAACTCTCTCAAATAATGATAAAGTCGCACCCAATGTTTAAAGGGCTAAATATTTTAAAACTAAATGACTTATACAAATTCGATGTTGCTATTAATATGGTCAAAGTTATCAGTAAAAACCAACGTACATCACCCATTCAAAGAGCGCTCACCCCCTGTCAAATTCATCATAATTATAACACTAGAATTCGCAAAGATTTTATACGCAAACCAAGCTATACAATGGAAACGTAGGAAATGCACTCTATTTCAAAGGAGCAGATGTATGGAATGCAATTCCCGTAAATAGTAAACAAGCTTTATCGCTAAATGTATTTGCAAATCACCAGAGAAGTACTTCGTTAGTTCCTAATGATGTATTAGTTTACTACTGCCATTATTGCCATAGTAATTAAGTTCCCATTTTATAATTAACTCTAAAATATGCATGCTAATTTCACTAAGCCATTTTAATGTGTGGATTGAGCCACCCGACACATGAGAAACGTACTCCATATAGGCGCGGACAAAACCCCTGTACAGAGACAACAACTAAGCGGGGTTGAAGAAACTGCGGAGGTACAGCATACCTAACCTCTTAGAAGCTGTTTTGGAAAGAGTATATGTGATCTTTCCAGGAAAGATCACGAGAAAAGGAAATGCCAAGAATGTTAAGAGAAGAGGAAGGATTCAGTTGTGCATTGTTGAAGGTAATGGGATAGTCGTGTGGAAGACTGTGATGAGTAGACGGGTGGAGGAACTGAGTTTTTAAGGCATTGAAAGACACAAGGTTTTCTCTGCCCCAATCAGGGATGGCAGAAAGATCAGAGGTCGAGTGTACTATACTACGCGAAGCATGGAGTGACTGTTGAAACCAGGGTTGGCAAAAACCCAGCAAAACCCCAGACCCAACGAAAACCCAACTACCCAGCAAAAACCTAGTTGGGTTTTTGCCAACCCTGGTTGAAACGGACGCTTTGTGAAGCGGGTGGAGAAGTAAAAGAGTGGAATGATCGGAATAGGAGTGGATAGGACAGGAAGTGCGACTTAATAGATCATTGATAAATAAAAGGAAAAGAATGGGTGACAGGACAGAGCCCTGAGGAACACCACTGTTAATAACTTTAGGAGAAGAACAGTGTCAATCTACAACTGCAGCTATAGATCGGCCAGAAAGAAAATTAGAGGGGAAGACACAGATAGAAGGATAGAAACCGAAGGAGGCCAGTTTGGAAATTAAAGATCTGTGCCAGACTCTATCAAAAGCGTTTGATACGTCTAGCGCAATAGCAAAAGCTTCACCGAAATCTGGAAAGGAGGATGACCAAGAGTCAGAGAGATATGCAAGAAGCTCGTCAGTCGAGCGACCGTTGCGGAACCCATACTGACGATCTGAAAGAAGATTGTGTTTAAGGTGTTTAAGAATCTTCCTATTCAAAAACTTTGGAAAGGCAAAAAATCAAAGGAATTGGACGATAGTTGGAGGATTGAGAGCGGCCACCCTTCTTTGGGACAGGCTGAATGAAAACGAACTTCCAACAGGAAGGAAAAGTACCAGATGAAAAACAAAGCCGAAAGAATTTGCCTAGGCAGGCTGTCAGCACAGAAGCACAGTTATTGAGAACAACAGGAGGAACACCATCAGGACCGTACGCCTTCCTACAATTGAACCCAGATGGGGCAGAATGAATATCTTTGGAAGATATTCTAATTTCAGACATAATAAAGTCAGAGGGAGGAGGAGAGTGAGGAACAGCACCAGAATCATCCAGGGTTGAGTTGGAGGCGAAAGTTTGAGCGAAGAGTTCGGTTTTGTCAGAAGAGACGGCAAATGAGCCGTCGGAATGGAAAAGAAGAGGAAGTAAAGTTGTCGAAGAGGTTCTTAGCTAGATGCCAGAAAGAGCGAGAAGAATTAGAATTGGATAGATTTTCACATTTTTGTCGGATGAAAGAATATTTGGCGAGTCGAAGAAGAGATTTTGCACGATTCTGGGCAGAAATATAAGCCACGTGAGAGTCAGGGGTTGGGTGTCAACAGTACTTTCTGAAAGCCTCCTCTCTGCTGCGGATAGCGTTAGAACAAGTAGAGTAAAACCAAGGTTTTTTTGCATTAGCAGTAGGAATAGAATATGGAATGTACGCCACCATATCCGAGAAAATCACCGTGATGTGCTCAGCACACTCGAAATGGCTTCGGCCACAGAAGCAGTAATCATTCCATGTGAAATCAGAAAAGTACCGAATTAGAACGATAGGACAGGAAACAGATATAAGATCGTGGTCGGAGGAGCCCAATGGAGAAAAAAGTTTGACTTACGGTGTTAATTTAATTCAATTTGAAGCCAAATAATTTTGAGTACTGGTAATTATAATTACTAAATTAGTTTGGTAGCTTTCAATACATAAAAAAAAAAAAATTGTGCTCCTTATTCTCAGAATTACCCGAGTGATGTAGTCATTTGAACTATTTAATGTAGTCATTTAAATACTAAGCGTTTATTTAACAAACATTTTAGTTAAAATGTAAAATATAATGCATAAATATTTAAATACGAGGTGTGTGAAAATTATGTGCCAATTTACGCCTCAAAATTGAAGTAAAAACAAATTCAGAAAAGAAAAAGTGTACAAAGTAAAGCAAAATACAAAATTGAAAACAATGACACATTCATAAAGAAAACGCTGATAAAGAAAACAGGAAGAAATCAGTCTCACAAAAAAAAGAAAATGAAAAACGAACACACAAACACAATGTGTGCATCTCCGCACAAGCGCGGTACCGACTTTTTAAAATCTATATATAAAAAAAACCATTAATTAACCAAACCTATCGTTAATGCCATCGAACCGAGAAGGGCGTGATAAGTATTTCGGACGCAAAGGATGGTTTTTGTTACGATATTAAATAGCGAGGTACTCGCTATTCTATGCTATTCTAACCTAACCAGGAACAACGTATCTTTCTTCGGACAATAAAAATTGTCTAGGTTTTTTATAGAAACTTTTTTGATATCCCGAGGTGCTGTACCAAAAATGTTACCTAAAAAGAAATTACCCCACTTTATCTGTGAATTATCACACACACTGGACTCAATTACGTCGTTTCCTACACACACACACGGAGACGCTGAAACCATTAAAATTTAAAATATTTTATTTCTGAAAAAAAAAAAAAATGTAAACATCTGCATACGAGGCAAATTTCCGAATTGAATGCAGTTAAAGTATCGTGTTTAGGTAAATAATAAAAAAGTACAATTTTCTACACTGATATGAGGGGGAAAACGAGAGCGGCGCTGGACGAGATAATGCAAGATCGTGGTTTCTCGTGTTTCATATTCCAGCTATGGAACCTCTGAGTTACACTACAAATTTTAGTGAAATTCTGCTATTACGGAGGTTAATACGGAAAACACCTCTGGACACGTGTTCTCTCGGGTTTGAAATATGTGCCAGGTTGTATTAATTTTTACTTTGTCGTAGCCTGGTAGGAGGTGCTGGGTTGAAATCCCAGCGAGATAGTTTTGAATACACAATGTTATATACCTTTGGTTACCTTTGGTTAGCTTCCGCCCGAATTGTTCATTCTGACGAAGGTCAAGCTTTTCACTCCACCTTAGACCTACAGTTTAACGTGGAATCCGAACCACGCCCCATCAGCAGCCCAGCGTCTTAACCACTAGGCCACCTAGGGTACCCATTTATCTACCAACCACTTTCTTTATTGTGTGGAAGGATGAACAGCTGGGTTTTGCTGCGCGCCGGCTGCCGCCCGAATTGTTCATTCTGACGAAGGTCAAGCTTTTCACTCCACCTTAGACCTACAGTTTAACGTGGAATCCAAACCACGTCCCACCAGCAGCCCAGCCTCTTAATCACTAGGCCACCCAGGGTACCCACTTATCTACCAACCACTTTATTTATTGCATGGAAGGGTGAACAGCTGGTTTTTGCTGCGCGTCGGCTGCCGTCACCGGGTCTCGATATCGGAGCCGATGGATTTGTAGTCAGCGACGCTAACCACTACACCACCAAGACGCATATATATATATATATATTGGTCGGAACGAAATTGAAGTTATGAACCAAATCGCAAATCACTTTATTTATTTTATCGAGACATGGTCGTGTGTTTTGTGAGAGACTAAAATGAGGCGATTCAATCGGAAGGCAAATCCAGACGACAAAGGAGTCTTACACACGGACACAGAAAACATTTATAACCGATATAAACAAACGCTGATAAAGTTCAGCTTTTAAGATATGGAAAAATAAAGCCCGTACATAGCATTCGGTCCGGTGAGCGTTTTCGAGGACTCGATCGGTTATCATGACTGAGAACCGACGCCTTTACTTCTCATCCGATAAGAAACGTCGCGGCAAACGGGTATAGGATATCCCTTGAAAAAGAGTTAACGGCAAAATGGATTTATAAAACTCCTCGTCGTTACTATGAGCCCAACTGCTGTTGCAACAAACAATTTATTAAAAATTCCCTAAAAAAGAAGTTTTCTTTTGTAGAAATTCCCAATCAATTTGGTCTCGGGGAAATTAACGAGTTAAGCCGGGAAACGAGTTAAACTGGTTAAGGATTTAATTAACTTATATATATATATATATATATATATATATATATATTATATATATATATATATATATATATATATATATATATATATATATATAAGTAGAAATCGTAATAGTGCACGAAAAACGCAGTAAGACCGAAAAGTCAAAAAGGTCAGACGAGTTTCAGACAATCCGGCAAGTTAACACACGCAGGTTACGTATTTAACATTTACAAAAGAAAACCTTCAGTTCCGTTTCTAACACAAATCATTAACAAAAAAATAAATAAATAAATAAAAAACAATTCACGTGTGTGTGTGTGTGTTGTGTGTGTGTGTGTGTGTGTGTGTGTAAACTGCAAACACGCAGTATAATTAACGTAAAGAACGACGCTTGTATAGGAGAATATTCCGCGCTTGGAACATCTACAAGGTTAAAAGGTATGTAGTGGTTAGTGTCGCTTACTACGAATCCATCGGCCCCAGGATCGAGACCTGTGACGGCAGACAGTGTGCAGCAAAACCCAGCTGTTCATCCTTCCACATAAAGTAAATGGTTGGTAGATAAATGGATACCCTGGGTGGCCTAGTGATTAAGATGCTGGGCTGCTGGTGGGGCGTGGTTCGGATTCCACGTTAAACTGTAGGTCTACGGTGGAGTGAAAAGCTTGACCTTCGTCAGAATGAACAATTCGGGCGGAAGCTAAACCAAGGTCTTATATAACTTTTGGTTAGCTTCCGCCCGAATTGTTCATTCTGACGAAGGTCAAGCTTTTCACTCCACCGTAGACCTACAGTTTAACGTGGAATCCGAACCACGCCCCACCAGCAGCCCAGCATCTTAACCACTAGGCCACCCAGTGTACCCACTTATCTACCAACCACTTTCTCTATTGTGGAAGGATGAACAGCTGGGTTTTGCTGCGCGCCGGCTGCCGTCACCAGGTCGCCATGCCCGGGCCGATGGATTCGTAGTCAGCGACGCTAACCACTACACCACCGAGGCGATATATATATATATATATATATATATATATATATAAAGTACGACGCTTGTGTAGAAGAGCGTTCTGCACAAGATGAGGAGGGAGAACGAACAAATGAAAAATGAGGTACCATCATTCGTTCTCCCTCCTCATCTTGTGCGGAACGCTCTTCTACACAAGCGTCGTTCTTTACATTAATTATACTGTGTGTTGTTTGCAATTAAAAAAAAATATATATATATATATATATATATATATATATAATATAATATATATATATATATTAAACTGGTTCAAAAATAAATGTTGAAAATTCGTAGGTCTTACCCCCTAAAATTGTTACCTATGTTGAAAAACTCTAAATATAAAATTTTAATAAGATCAAAAAATTCTAAGTGGTCCCACTGGCCCACATCGCATTTGAATTTAGATGTTTTTAACAACCTTTTTTGCTTCTTCCCCATAATATAGATTTATTGCGTCTTTACGAAAAATATTTCGATATATATCATTTTTTTTTGCATAATATAGATTTTTGTATGCTTATTGTGGTTAAATATTCCGAAGCACATCTTGTCTGAGCGGTACTGAACACGATGAGGAAAGAATCGCATCTGCAGTGTTCGGCACTAAAACGTTAATCCGATAACAGTTAATTAACGAAGTTAACTTTTTTTAACGGACTATTAACGGAAGTTAATTTCCATTTATCGTTATCGGACCAGTTAACTTCCGATAACTCGATATTTAGTCTGTTAAAGTCCGTTAACACGTTAACTGCGAGGAGTCAGTCATTCACGGAAGATCACTTGTCGACACTTGGCTGGACACTGATGGGAAGGTAGACATGGCCGACTCTGACTTCATGGGGGAGCAGATCTTCATCAACCTCTTCCTGAAGTACAATACGCCAATTCCGTCCTCTGCCGCAGTGGAACGGCTCTTCTCTCTCGGCAAGGACATCCTGAGGCCCAAGAGGTCAAGACTGGCAGTTGGGCCTAACTTTGAGAAGTTGGTCTTTCTGAAGGGCAACCAGCACATTGTGTCATAGTCTTTAATAAATGTGCCTAAAATTTAATTTTACCTTTCAGTTCCCGCCATAATAATTCTCTGGTAAATTAAAATTTAGTTAATGGTTAGTGGTTACAAGGGTAACGGGTTTCAAAACATGTAATCAGTACATTTTTTATTAAAAATAAAAAAAAAAGTTATTAAGCAAAAACTTTGCAAAACTTGATAAAAATACAGTTAAATACCTATTTATTGTTGGATTTTGCTTAAATAAACATTTTCTATGGGTTTTAAAGCTTTTTTCCTTGATTTTTTTAAATGTTAGTAAAGAAATAGTTATCGTTAACGGATTATCGTTAACTTCCGTTAACTTTGTAGTAAAATTATCGGATTATCGTTATCGGAGTTAAAAATTGGGGTTAACGGATTATCGTTATCGAAGTTAACTTTTTGGTTAACGGTGCCCACCACTGCGCATCTGTTCTGTTGATACTTGTATTCATCTTTTTCCACGAAATAGATTTCGTCACTATTTCCATTAAGTGCTCATTTTGCATAAACATGTTGAAAGGACGTTCCTATAACTTCCTATAACAATCGTATTTTTTATTCACAAGCCTGTCTTTTGCCAACCTGTCGTTTGCAGTGTATTATTTGCAGTGTATTGCAATAGTGAATAATCATATTAGAAATGGCAAGTTCCTCAATGAAAACTCGCAGAAATATCGAAATATGGCTCATTGGACAACCAATTGAAATGATATGCGGGAGAAAACTTCCTTCCAAAGGTGATGTGCTCCGTCGTCGTCTAAGCAGTTTACATAGAGGTAGTTGAATTTTGGGAACAAGCTAGAATTCCAACAAGAGCTGATTATAATGTTATACCAATGATTGAAAAAGTAAATAGAACGCTCCAAAAATTAAAATTCCGGTGCTCCGAAACTGAGCGTGAGAAAGAGAGATTGTTTCAGGACAGTTTAAACGATCTCTTTGATATTGCTCACCAAAGATCGCACGAGATTATTAAGATTAAAGAAGACAGAGAATTCCTCCAAGCTCAAAAACAGAAGGGAAGAAAAGGATATATGGCTAACGTTGACAAAGCATTATCAGAGAAAGAAGATCGTAAAAGGGAGAGAGAGTCAGCTAAAGAACGGTTAGCACGTAGGGAAAGTAAGAGAAAGGAGGAAGAAACAAAGTCTGCCAAATTGACTTCATCAAGTAGCATGAGTAGTAGTGATGTAGGTCACATCCGCATCCGCATCCGCATCCGCGGAACATCCGCACATTTTCTCGCATCCGCATCCGCACTTTGGACTGCGGATGTCGTGCGGTGGACCGTTGAGATAAAATGTCATTAATAAGCGGAAATTATCAAATTCTACTATATTAATAGAACTAGTTCATTGTGCGCAAAAGTGATGCAAGCGACAAGACGAGAGGCTGTTCTTGTATGAAGTTACTCTCTTGCAACCTACTTAGATCCACGTTACAAAGCTAAGTTATTTTCACCTAGTACATTAGAACGAGTTAAATCATCACTTGGCAAAGCAGTTGAAGAGCTTCAATCTCTTGAATCTGTCGCTTCGCCACCCACCAAAAGAATAAAAGTTTCAGTGACAGAACCAACACCTTCAACAAGCAAATCTATCACAGAATCTCTCTCTCAGTTTCTTGAGTCAAGCAGCAATGACGAGACCTACGCGATGTCAAAAGATGTAGTAAAAATGATCGAGAGCTATCACCAAGAAAAACGCCTGGCTGCATGTGACAATCCTATTAGTTGGTGGAAAAATACGCAGAATATCTATCCATACTTGAGTAAACTTGCACGGAAACATTTAGCCTGTCCTCCAACAAACGTACCAAGCGAGAGATTATTTAGCAGTGCTGGATTAATATATGAAAAGAGAAACAGACTGGCAGCAGAAAAGGCAGAAAAATTAATGTTCCTTAAGCATAACCTTCCTATAATTAAGTTTGAACATTAAACGATGAACATCTTAGTTTACTTTATTTTAATTACTCATTTATAAATATGCCTAATAAAACTTTAAACGTAATATAAATAGTTATCAAGCTAATTAAAGATCTCTTTCTATAAGGGTGGAGGTTGGGGAAAGAGGTCGGTGGGGTGCATTTGAGTTGGGTTCACGTCCCGCATCCTGGTAACACAATTATGGTTTCTAATTGTGGCTGAAACTCAACAAAATATAACGAATTTATTTGCAGACGAATTCACTAATTGATTTCTATATTAGTTAGATGCTTGATATTATTTTATATGTTCAGAGAAAAGTACAGCAATTATTGTACAATTAATCAATTATACTACATTATAGCTACAGCTCTCTCTATATAATAACTTATTATATACGTTAAATACAACAAATCTCGAATATATCCTAAAAATAACGAAAATGTAGACATCTGCATCCGCAGATGTTCAAATCAAACATCCTCATCCGCATCCGCAGATGTGAAAAAAATGACATCCGCTACATCACTAATGAGTAGTGAAGATGAAACAATGTTGTGTAAAACTAACACGGCATCAAAAAATAATGCAGGCAAGAAGGTTCCTAGCAAACCAAGTAACAAGGGACTTGTAACACGAGACGTTGCAGTTGCACTAAATAGATCGAATACTTCTGATAGATAGGCCGTATATGTGCTATCAGCTGCTGCCTCTGCATTAGATCATGATCTTGATGACTTGTCCATAAGCAGAAGTACAGTTCGTCGAAAGAGAATGGATGTACGTGAGAAAATCGCAAGAGATTTAAAAGAATCCTTTAATCCTGAATGTTCTTTAATGGTGCATTGGGATGGAAAAACGCTAATCGATTTAACTGGAAATGAAAAAGTTGAAAGATTAGCAGTGTTGGTGTCAGGAGGAGGCAAATCAAAGTTGCTTGCAGTACCCAAACTCGAGTCTGGCACAGGAGTAGACATTGCAACAGCTGTTGTCGAATGTTTAAAGGACTGGAACTTAATTGATCGCATTAAAGGTATGTGCTTTGACACAACTGCCACGAACACGGGTCCTGAAAAGGGAGCTACTGCACAAATAGAGCAAAAGCTTGGAGAAGAATTACTAAGTATTGCATGCCGGCACCATACAACTGAACTTATTGCATCCAATGTTTTTGAGGTGCGTCTTTGTTCCGCCAGTAGCGGACCTGATATTCCGATATTCAAACGCTTTAAGTCTGCCTGGAACTCCATCAATAAAGAAAATTTTGAAACCTTTCCTGATACTCCAGGACGTGATGAACTGCTTGTTATTTGTAGAAACATCTAACCTCCACACAAATCCAAGATGATTACAGAGAGGTCCTGGAACTTACAATCATCTATCTAGGAGATGTACCACCACGTGGAGTCAAATTTCTAAAGCCAGGTGCTTTGCATCGTGCCACGTGGATGTCTCGCATAATCTATGCAATAAAAATGAATCTTTTCTGCTCACAGTTTAAAATGACCCTAAAGGAACAAAGTGGAATAAAACGTTTTGCATAATTTGCCATTAGACACTATGTTCCTGCATGGTTTTCTACACCTATCGCTGCTTCTGCCCCTGCCAATGATCTTTCGCTATTAAAACTGCTGCTAGTATACGAAGACAAAAGCATTGCTTCTACAGCATCTCAAGCACTTTCTCCCATCTTTGGTACCTAAGTGAATTTCTTATTTCACTTTCATTCTTTGATGAAGATATTTCCATTGATGTTAAGAGACATGGTAAAGGCACTCGACATAAGGGGGATCTAAACATCCGCCCAAAAGAATAAATTTGAATCTTTCTGCCAACGATATTCAAAACAAGACAGTAGCCAGCTTTGTTACTAGCTCGTTTCGACTATTTTTCACTAAGCTCGGACTCCCAGTAGCCTTTCTTGGGGATGATCCAACAAACTGGAAGAACAGACAAGATTATCAAATGGCCCTTGAGTATGTCAAGTCAAAAGCAGTTTCTCCTGCAAGTAGTGGAGCAACATCGCCTGCAGTTTCCTAATGTAAAAAAAATCAAACGAAGCAGGAACTGCGAACACAGCAACAATGAGTGGGAGATGGGCACCCATGAGACCCCCACCTCTGAGTGGTTAATACTTCATTATAGTTGAATATGGAGGGGGACTGCGATAAACTAAAGAAATTTTTTAATATGAATTCAAAGAATTTTGAAACAAGAAAATTAAGAAATTTAAAGTCGTGTGGCACCACTAAATATTTATTAATTTTGATAAGTTTTGGTCAGTAATGTTTTTTTAATATAGGTAACAATTTCCGAGGGTAAGACTTAAGATTCAGATACTTTTAAAATTTACTGTATAATTTTGGACCACCCTAATATATATATATTAGGGCGGTTCATGTAATAGGGGTGAAAAATTTTATTGCATGTGGATTTTTTAATTCTACTTGTTTACAAAAACCTTCATGGCAAATTTCTACTTGGTAGCAAAACTTTTAGTTGGTGCTCAAGCTCATGAGACACCGAAAAAGATCAGCTAAGGAGGACAGTGACAGGAGAAACGGCAGTTCCAGCACTCCGTCTCCTGCCTAACGTCCCCCCCGGAGTGTACTTCCCTGGTCGATTGGTGTCTACAATCTCCTTCTGGTTTGACTTTGTTTCGTTTGAAACCTTGTCGGAGAAAAAGATGAAAATGGTTGAGGCAGCAAATTTATTAGAGAGAGGAACACTAAAGAAAGATCGGAGAAAATACAAAGGAAACATTTCAGTATCTAGAGAGGATGGATCTCTCAGACTTTGTCGACTCAGCATCATTCAAGTTATTTGATACTTTCAAGATCAGCCGAGGGTTCTTAGGACATCTCCTGGTGAGTGGAAAAATTACCAAGACGATAGACGATCCCCCCTATCCATGTAAAGATTCAATGTTATCAATGATAGTGCTGAAAGGGGCGTGTCCATGATAAAGAATTTCAATGCAACCATTACCAAAGCCGAGACTCAAAAGCAGTTCCTCTTGCACGTAGTGGAAATGCACCGGCACTAATTTCCTGACCAAAATAAGTCGACATTAGCCACCGGTAAATGTTCAGGCGACTAGATTTCATGTATGATATTAAGGTGATATCAGTGTATTTGTGCCATCACTGAACGTTATATTGTGCGAATTCATTGGTTATCTAAATGTTATTTATCCAATTCACCCAATGTACATATTCTAATGCTTGAGCACCGAGTAAATACTCTCGGATTCCACTCAAATTCGTCTCAGAGTTTTATGTTCTTAAGTCTACTAAAAAAAAGTACATGCTTGCTTGAATTTTTAATTTTTATTTATTTGAACCGCCCTAATATATATATATATATATATATATATATATATATATATATATATATATATATATATGAAAATTATTCAACGAAACAGATCACGAATGAAAAATATTTATGATGAATAAAACCACGAAGGAAAGGAGCACCACCATTCTGTGTTTCCTTTCCTTCGTGGTTTTATTCATCATATATATATATATATATGCGCCTCGCGCTGACTACGAATCCATCGGCCCCGGGTTCGAGACCCGACGGCAACCAGGCGCGCAGCAAAACCCAGCTATTCATCCTTCCACAATAAAAGAAAGTGGTTGGTAGATAAATGGGCACCCTAGGTGGCCTAGTGGTTAAGACGCTGGGGTGCTGATGGGGCGTGGTTAGGATTCCACGTTAAACTGTAGGTCTAAGGTGGAGTGAAAAGCTTAACCTTCGTCAGAATGAACAATTCGGGCGGAAGATAACAAAGGTTATATATATATATATATATATATATATATAATGACATTCGGGCGGAAGCTAGCCAAAGGTTATATATATATATATATATATATATATATATACCCTATTAACCAGAGTCATGTTTTCAGTTGCCAGCTAGTAGTCGGCAAACCTTAATATTAAGCCTACGATAGATAAGATAAAAGTTAATACAGAAGTTCCTGTACAAAATTTGTTAAATGAGATCTCTCAACATCGCTGTAAGATAACTCGTCAAAGACTCATCAATAACAACTTATTAAAGAGTTGAAGACACTTTTCCTGCAAACTTTATATTTTCTTAATATCGAACGTTTAATTAGCGGCTCACAAAGAAGAATTTCGTAAGTTTTCTTCTATCCTGAACGGCTCCTCAGAAACCCTGAAAAATCCCATTCGATTCTTCCTTTCCTCGTGGGTGTATTCCCCCAATATAATGTTATTTCCTACCCTGTGGGGGCACGGGGAAGGGAAATGGACTGGGGTGAGGTTGCGGGGGACTCAAAGATTCAGTACCCTTCCCCATTTTCTCCTTCCCCCCTTGAGAGCAAATAGGGGGAGGGAAGTCAAAAGATAGCGTGCGTCAAAGGAACCTCTGAGTGGTTCCTTTTTGGTTGGTTGGTTCGTCCTCCAATGAAATTATTTTATGATTAAAACGTTTAAGAATGCGCAGACACTCGACGCCTCGCAGACATCATTGGTTTTTATTCTTTTTTTCACAGAAGGATCTGGTTTCAAACTATGGGTTTTCGGAGTTAGAATGATATCGTCCGTTTTATACAAACACTGCCACATCAATTAATTAAAACACACACACAAACACACCTAAATGGCTGAAGATGCTTATCGCAGCCCCAACGTTCAAATTAAAATCTTAAACCATCAAACCGTTTTACATCGTCTATTATCCATAACATTTTCTACTCGGACGTAACGTTTCCTCAAACGTTATATTCAGACTCATTTATGTTACGGAATTCATAAAAGTAGGTAGAACGACTTTCCCCTGTGTACGTTATTTCCCCTACAAATGTATACCCCCAAACCACCTCCCACCCCCGTACCATCCCCCGCTGCAGAAGTTCCCTTTCCTCCATCCTACTCACTCCCCACCCCGCGAAGGGGCTAACAAAGGGCGCCATTACACTATTTCTCATTAAAGCATTCCTGGCTTTAGCTCGGCGTTCCCCAAGGCAGGGTTTAGGACCCGCGTTCGATTCCTTCGATATGGATTGGGTTTTGGAACACGGTTTTTTTTACCCCCCCTATTCTTTATTGTTTCGTCTCCGAGGTTTTAGAGTCCAAAGTTCGATAAATTCTCATTTATTTATGCCATTGTAGGCCCGGTTATTCCGTTTCCCTTGCATTCTTCCTTAAACTCCTCATTTATTAGGCCTAAATGAGGCTGGGAGTTTCTCTTAAAAGAAAACTAATTCATACGTGTGTAATGCATATATTATATATGTACATCATATTTATCATATATTAAAATATATAACAAAATGAAATATATTAATTTAATACGCCTTTGTTTAAAAATATTATAGTTTAATAAATGATCTAAAAATGAATTAAAATGCTACTTATTTCCTTAATAAAAATGAATTTGTACACCTTTCGTTTTACATAAAAATTAAAGTATTTTTTTATATTAACAGTTTATGTTTTCCAACTGGATAATAATGATAATAATAATAAAATAATAATAAATAATAGGTTATGGGTGTCCTATCTATATAAGCTAACAAATTCGCCACCAACATTTTGTATTATTGTACCTTTTAAAATTTGAATATTACAGAACTCAAATTTTGTATGATAAACTCGACAGTTAACTTCACTTGAACAGAGTTTAAAACGTTCTACTTCCTTATAATATTCCTTCACCAAATGATTCCCTGAACACATTACATTATTCTATTACTCCTAAAAATACTGGGAATATTGTAAACCGGACATTACCGAGAAGTTTGGAAATTTCCGTCGCAAAGCAAGACAGTATATATATATTTAATGATAAATAATGATAAATGTATGATAATGATAAATAATGATAAATGTATTGAGACATTAGATGAGGTGGCCTAACTAATTCCACTAAATTGTGGTTTACCAATTCATTATCGAGAAA
>JAJOZX010002643.1:405000-577500 GCA_023014485.1 Bathynomus jamesi | reverse complement strand
ATTTCCTTTGTTCAAAGCTTAGTCTGACTGCCATTATTAATTCTAATGGGTTTAACTTGGAAAGAAAGAAACATCAATTGAGCTATCAGCTGTTAAAGTGTGTATACATTTTTTTGGGACGCCCTGTATATATATATACAGTATATTAGAACCTGCTTAAAGTAACCACCAGCGGGTCCGAATAAAAGTGGTCACTTTATAGGTAGGTGGTCACTTTGGAAAATTTCTCTGTTTCTCCGAAGAAGGCTCAAAACAAACTGACCGCCTTTTTTCAATCCTATTTTTATTTTATTTTTTTTCAGTTCTAAAGTGATTATCGCAATAATTTCCCCAAACTCTGCCATCCTGTACTGAAACTGACATTTTTAACTTTCTATTTACTTAACTGTGGAAACAATTTACCAGAAATTATGGGTAAGAGTCATGACAGGATTAAGTTGCGAGACAATTGTTTTATTAAAATTTGTACGGTCACTTTAACAGATTAAATTCTGAACAAAATTATTTTTAGTTAGGTAAAACCAGGTCACTTTCCACAATATACAGGTAATCACTATACTGAGAAAAATTTACACTGGAGATACTGTAAATGATTTAGTAGGATGGTCACTATGTACACAAAGTGGTATGTATTTAGTGTCAGTTTAGTCGGGTGGTCACTCTGCAAGTAAAAGTGGTCATATTGATAGGTTTTAATTAATTGATTTCACAATTATAAACGTGAAATTAATGGGTGTTACACAGTCAAAGGAACATATGTATTTCATACCATCCTGTGGGTGTGTATAACTCTCTCTCTCTCACACACACACACACACACACACACACACTCTGGATCCAAAAAATAGAACACCGTCTCAAATGCGCTCACAACCTTCATAATACCTTTAAGTTATACACATTTATGAGGAATATCGAGTATCTGTGACGTCATTACGATAAAAAGGCACCTCTGTCTGCCAGTTTTGAAAAAAAAATTAAAACATAGCAAAAAAATATAGTATTTAAATAGTGAAAAGTTAATGCATAGCGACATACCAAAATATTAGAATATCTTGTCAGGTGTTACAAAAAAGGATAAATTCATTGTTTATTGAGTATTGCCAATATATTAAACCTTCATCAAAGACTTTTTTTAACTCCACGGCTTAGTATTTAGTTGGTATACTCTTAGCCTTGATTACGGCCTTCAATCGACGTAGCATCGAATCGACAAGCCTATTACATTCTTCTGTAATTATCGATTATCAGGTTGTCGTCAAACACCGCTTCAATTCACTAAGTGTTCCTAATTTACGCTTTTGGACCTTCTGTTTAGCAATATTCCAAAGATTTTCAATCGGATTAAGATCGGGAGAATTAGCTGGCCATGGTAGTACTTCAATTTTATGAGCATCAAACCACGCAGATGTTGCACGAGCCCCATGAGCTGGAACCAGGTCATTTAGAAAAATAAATGGTTCGCTCCATACAGCTGTTCCGCAGACCCCAGCATGAAGTATTCTATGATTTCTTGATAAGCGTGACTATTGACAATTCTATTTACAAATACAAGCGACCCCACAATATTTGCATTCATGCAACCCACACATTAACATACTCGCCGCCTTTATGAAATGGTATTTCGGTCACGAAAACCGAAAATTAAGCCCGATGTTAAATGCGAATTAAAAAAGAAGATGACTATTGTGGTGCAAAGAAAGAGTTGCATGGACTCCAAACGAGCGGCAAAAAAGTTTTTTTTTTCAGACGGATCAAAACTTTTTGTGTCATTTGGTGACGGAGGACGGCGAGTTTGTTGAAGAAAGTCTGAAATGTATCATGAAAGCTGCCTGAAGCGATCGGTCAAATTTACGGCGTATGTGTTAGTGTGGGGTTGCATGAATGCAAATCGTGTGGGAGTCACTTACATTTGTAAATAGAACTGTCAATAGTAACATTTATCAAAAAATCTTAGAATACTTCATGCTGGAGTCTGCAGTACAGCCGTATGGAGCGAACCATTTATTTTTCAACATGACCTGGTTCCAGCTCATGGGGCTCGCGGAACATCTGCGTGGTTTGATGCTCATGAAATTGAAGTACTACCATAGCCAGCTAATTCTCCCGATCTTAATCCGATAGAAAACTTTTGGAATATTGCTAAGCAGAAGATCTATAAGCGTAAATCAGGAACACTTAGTGAATTGAAGCGGTGTTTGATGACAACCTGGCAATCGATAATTACAGAAGAATGTAATAGGCTTGTCGACTCGATGCTACGTCGATTGAAGGCCGTAATCAAGGCTAAGAGTATACCAACTAAATACTAAGTCGTGGAATTAAAAAAAAGTCTTTGATGAAGGTTTAATATATTGGCAGTACTCAGTAGTATAGCCGCAAAAGGGGAGAGTGCAAGAATGTTGCAGGTTATTATGTAATGTTGCAAAGGGGGGTGGGGTTGTTGCAAAGGGGGGGGGTTGTTGCAAAGGGGGTGGGGGGAAAACTTGGAGGCGGCGTTATCCCCCAAGAGAAAGGAGAGAAAGGAGGAGAGGTGTTCACCTGGCAGGAGCCAAGTGCACATTAAGACTTCAGCCGAGTAGGCGTTGTTTTATAGGCTCCTAATCAGCCAGTTGGCGTAAATGGCTTGAGTTGCCAGATACCGCGATACCATTGTATACATTATTATAGACTCCTAATCAGCCAGTTGGCTGTAAATGGCTTGAGTTGTCAGATACCGCAGTACCATTGTATACATTATTATATACGCCTAATCAGTCAGTTGGCTGTAAATGGCTTGAGTTGCCAGATACCTCTTTTAGCAGTATTATTGTATACACTATTATAGACTCCTAATCAGCCAGTTGGCTTAGAAGGCTTAAATATTGCCAGATACCGCAATACCACTGTATACATTATTATATTTCGAATACCGGTAGTAGAAGGCATAACAATTAAGTAAAACAACATTGCATCATTCTTTTTATTATAAATATATAGAAAATAAATATACATTTGAGGAATATGCATATAACAGTACAGAAATATATACACACAATTATGGATATATATAAAATAAAATATACATTTCAAATAAATATACACTTCAATAGAAATATGTACATAACAGTACAGGAGAAATATACACACACACACAATTATGGAGATATATTTATAAAATAAATATACTTTTCAAATAAATATACATTTCAATAGAAATATGCGTATAATCAGTACAGGAGAAATGTCAAGCAAAATATAAATACAATTCACTTTTTTTTCAAAATACTAAACTCGGTCTTAATCGAGTTTACAATTACATCATTATTGCTCTGCATTACGCAGTATATGCGGCTTAATAATATTTCACCGCTTAAAGTATAGGGAAACCTGTATTCGATATGAAGGGCTTTCATATCGTTCAGTACTATTTTTGTTCCCACTTTACAACCGGTTGGTAAGTCATCTTTAAATACGTCTAGAATACAATCAAAAGCACGCACAAAGAGTTCATCGTTAGCTACATTATTAAACACAAGTTTATAAGAACGCTTTTCCAATCGAGGGTTTATTTCTACCGACTCGAGCTTTTCAATCGTGAACTCACTCAACATAGCGGCAATTGAAATAATCTTCTAAATCGTTACGACAACTGCGCGTTATATAAAGAAATAGTTCTTCAGGGTGAACGGTGTAGGTGAGCTCAGCCTTGTACCGATCAATTGCTTTGTACCAAAGTTCATGGTATTTCAAAGAGTCTAAACTTTTTAAATAAACATCCAGCACTAGACCATTCTCACCAGCCCTACACTCGGTAAACCCATCGAGCAGAGCGGTGTATGCGTATTCAAGTACTGTATCAAAATAAAACATATCCGTAACACGCGCGTCTAATATAGGTTTCAGTTTACGGAATCCGACGATTTCAAACATTCTGTCGAGGATGAAACGGTTTCGCGTAGGAATAAGAGCGTTATTATCAGAAGCATTCTTCCACATCAACCGTATATCAATGCACGGCCGATCGTTATTTATACACAACGTACATACAACGGCGTATGAGGGTGCGTCACTAATCTGCTCTCTTCTTGTACCTACGTTAGCAGGTATTTTATAACGATCTTCACTCCACTTCTCAACTATCACAAAGATTCTATTCATCTCCTCGATACTTAAATAAACCCGTTTGTTTGTCGGTCTACATTCCGTTTCCAGTACATAGCTAATGGTACCGGAATTACGCCTGAACACGCGCAACGATTTCGTCACGGACACATCGTACGAGGCGTTGAGAATGCTGCTCAAAGGAAGTTCCATCGTATTCGAGGAGCGCACGTCCACTCGGCTCAAGCTCTGAGATAACTATGAGCCGTGTGAGGCACGCAGGTAGGCAGGAATGGTTCGACGGGCGGCTGACTCGATGATACGTGAATGGGCTTGTTCCGCGAGTCGAATTGTTGTACCGGTACAAGAATATCACTACCAGCCTACGCACCAGACATTTTGGATAAGAACTAGGAACATTTTATGTTTTACTAAATATCTCCACACTCCGGCGCACTATTTGAGAGGAACATATGTTCATATTTTTCCTTTCTGCCCATCAAACGATACTCGTCTCTAAACTCTGTTAAAAATTCACGCAGGGCACTAGCCACAACCTCACTACGAACCTCATCATGATATACGTTAATATAGTGATAAAAATACTTAAGATTGTCCATGATCACGAGATTCACATTTCCAGTCGTAGGGTATGAGTAATCGACATGGTGTAGCATGACGTAATACCGCTTGTCACACCCATCAGCAAGACTCATTATCCATACCTGCTGCTTCTCTTCTGCACGCGTTGTTTCTTTTACTTCACGGTGTATGTGAGACTTTATAAAGTTTAGCTCTGCAGTATACTTCAGCACATCGTCTGTGCAACGAAAGCCTTCAACGGTCTCACCAGAACATCCGTAGAGTATTTGTACATCTTGGAACTTCGCACAATCCAATGTGTTTTTAAAAGAGGCATAGGAGGGATGAATAGGAAGTTTTTCGGTATCCACCACATCCTGGCCTTTACTGAATACCATTTCGTAAACGTTGTACAAGCAATATTAAAGGTAGCCATTTGAATACACGTCTGATCTGAATACACGTCTGATCTCTCGGGCTTACTGCGGTCGACTGACCACGCAGGGATTCCCAGATAGTAGCATGACTCATGGTCTTACAGTGGGCGGAGCTTAGAACTTTCACTACACACACACACACACACACACACACACACACACACACACACACAAAGGAGAAAGTGAAACGCTATTTGAAACATGATTTATTTAATAAACGAGATATTCAAGTTATATATATTTACAAATACGATTTAATAAACGAGATATTCAAGTTATATTATATATATATATTTACAAATAGATACGATTATATACAAGACGTGTGAGTTAGAAGCATCATTGGTATCCAAAGGGTACGGTATCATAGGTACCAGGTAACTGGTAACGTTTCCTATAGGTGTTACGGCACACCATCGTACCCCTAAGTTCCTTCACGCCCCCCAGCTTCTGCGCCGAAAATTGTGGGTGCCTACAATTAGTTTGGTAGGTTGTTCATCCAAACATACTAGATCCTTCAACGACTCAAAGTTAACAACCTCCCGATTCGCATGGTTGAGCGTAATACCCTTTGCCTTCACGATATATTTCATTTCCTCCCCCACCCTGACCCGTACCCCATAAGTCTTAGGTCTGTTGAGGCAAAAGAGTCTGCGTATGCGTTGTCCCCATACTCATCCTTGATCTCATCAGTGAGCTCGCCGAGGACTCCCCAATAGTGGGCATGTATTCACCCTCCCTCTCTGTGAATATCACGCTATCTGTATCGGCATACAATACTCTCCGCCCAAGAGAATGCAATAGACCCCAAAGTTTTATACGGGCGTAGGCTGTTGTGAAGCTGGCCACAGGTATGTTTGTAACCCTTGAGGTATCTGTGGCAAATTCAGTGTTGTTGTTGTACTTTATTACGTAAGTATTACCTACATTTACGATCTCCATGACCTCTTTATCGGGGGCATTGGCATAATCCCAGACATCGCTATAACTTTGTGCCAAATGAATGCTCCCTCTGCCGGTATTCTGCGCAAATTTTCCCCATAGACTGTTTAGACACAACTTTGCACTAAAGCGCTTGCCAGGATTCTTTACAATTTGGACACGATCAAGTTGTATACCTTCGCGGTCGCGGTAACGTTGAATATAGGCAGACTTTTCATCTTCGGTATCAACTCCTCGCGGATACCCTGATGCCTCAACCTTATCCTTCAAAAAGGTATTTATATATGGTGTGAAAAGGTTGGGTAGCTTCTGAAACCTCCACACCTCATGTATCTTCAGTATTCTATAACCACGGCGCACGGCTAGGGCCAACTCAGGACTTGTATATACGCCTCTGATCTTACGCTGGTGGGGTATATGGTTACATTCGCCGTTATCCTCTTCCGCGCACTTCACGCACAGGGGAAACATGAGCTTGTCGTCGATAACGACAGGTAAGATCGGCATCCATAAATTGCGTGGGGGGAGTACGTCTACGAAAGAGAGCCCAAAGTAACGATCATTCAAATTTTTTGAAAATTCATTGATGGAGGGTAGGCTAGGTCCCACCAGTTTCTCAGGAGCGCCCACGGGGTACGGATTGCTCTTCATCACGTATGGGTATAAAGAACAGAAATCGTAGTAATGGAGCTTCACGCCCTCCGTAGGTGGGAAGTATAGTCTGAAAGGATTTGTACGTCCTCCAAACAAACTATCACCACATTTGAGAGGATCCAGTACCATTGAACGCTTGATCGCTTTTATTTCCTCACGGTACACCTCGTCTGTCTCCATCCGTGCATCATATTCATGCTCCCACAAGACTTTGTGAGTGAACTGTGATCCTATAAGTTGATCGCGGGTGCGGGTCGATGCGAGACAGTCGGCGGGAGACCTACCGTGGATATCTCCGGTGATTCCGCACTCAGGATGGGGGCATCCATGTCACCAGCAACCGTTAAAGGAGTACACAGTCTTCACACCAGTGACACGGTTTTCACTTAACCCATCAACCCAAAAAACACGTCCATTAATCTTAATGGGTACTTCACCCGTGTTGCGGGCGTGCTTTATGTATACACCTGTCTGTTGCTGTAGGTGTATGAGCCAGTAAATAGCCTTGTGCCCGTAACTGCGGGGATTGTTTCGGTGAATAATGGCTAAGGTGTCTTTCTGCATGAAGTTATTCTTGAACACCGTAAAACATAATGATGCGATGGTGGTTGCGACTTGCAGTGGATCGCATTTGAAACGGGCTATGTACATCCTTCTAAAGGCCTGGAAACATACTCTAAGCACGCGCACATCATTCACGCAATAACGCTCACATTCATCAGCTATATTATAAGGGTTACTTTCATTAAAACTGTCGTAGTATCGATCAAAGTCTTCACGCTCATCCATACAGTCAAAATAATGTTTTGGGGGTGGTGGGCCTACGTATTTTAAAGTCTCGCTGGTGAGGAAAGTGTAAGGGAAGTATCCTTTGGAAACGTCAGCTGCTACTCCCATCACCTTGGGTAGCTTTGCTAATTTACAAGGTGTGAATAATAAAGTATCTTTAAATTGTACATTGCCTCTTATCTGCATCTGTATTAATTTGTTGCCTCTTTTCAATGGATCACCTGTAAATATCTCAGAGGATTCGTGTTCAAGCAACTCCTTATAAAGGAACTGCGTGTCAAACTTTGCCCCGTTATGGGCGAGAATATACACAGTCATTTTTTTGAACTTGTCGGCTAACTTGACAATATAGGACACAAATAGTTTCACAGGACTATCGCTGACATTCGTTTTAAAAACGTTTGTCCGTTTACCACATTTGGGGCACTCGTCACATTCGATATCCATACACTCATCACAGATAGTCTGGCTCACAAGTAAATGTGGAATTACCTCTTTGGTTTCAGCGTTCGTATATGTTTCTATATCGTAGTATACAGTTATACAAGGGTTATTTTAGGCTTAGCATCTTTCATATAACATACATGCTTTACTCCATCCGCCTTATATTCCTCCTGGCATGTAGGACAGTGAATTACGTCACACTTGTGCTTAAATTTTCCCCAATTATCCATTGTGTGAAACATACCACATTCACAGATTCTCATTTTCCTGCACGTGCCAATTGATTTATGGAAATCAAAACAGCTATTATTGAAAAATGTGCGTCTACACATATCACAGTCTCTCTTCTCAGCTTCAACTACACGGCTTTCACATTTGGTGCTTTTACACTGCTCACATACCATGTGACATTCTTTACAATGTCTCACTATATCATCCGCAAACTCGAGGCACCCCTTACACAAATCATGATGTCTCCCATATTTTCGACTTTTGTCATAACTCGCGTAAAGCCACCTTATATTACGGATGGGGAGATACGTTGTCCCTGACAATCCTAAAATAAGTAGGGGCCTTGTACGATCTCTCACACAGATTTTAAAACATGCACAGTCCTACGATGATCATCCAACCCAAACACAACTATGCGGACATTCATTTCCTGTTCTACCCTTCTCAGCTCTTCAGGACCCATATTACAGTCAAATTCAAGTTCACAGTCTACAGCTAGTTTACGGGCATGCTCCACGACTGTAGGCAACCAAATTTTTTGAGTTCGTGTATTTTGTACAGTAAACATACGTGCTAAGAGTACTGCTATAAAGCCGCAACCACGATCGACGTTTATATGCCGTCTATAAATAGCTTGAGAATTGAAGTTAAGAGTATACGGTATGGCACTATGACGCAACACGGTATACATGGTCAATATTTACCGTGAAGTTGTCCATATTGAAGGCTATACTACTTTGGGCGGCTTGCATTATACGTCCTAATATATATTCTACATCTTCAGCCGCCAAACGTCTAAATCGCACTATCACCCAATAATCGTCTACATCACCGTCATCTGACCCGAATCCAAAGGACAGACTCGTCCTGACTTCACGCTCGTCGCGATTCTGAAGAGCAAACTCTATAATACGCTCTACAACCCGGCGTAGTCCGCGCTCAATTCCACTGCTATACATGACTCTAGGGTCGACCCTGACTCTATACCGATTTCTAGTCAAGGCTCGGGTGGGGGCTGCGGATCGCACCAATTCCAGCGTTATACCATCCTCAACAGAACGGGGGGCGGCGGATGAATTAGTGGATATATTAGCCGAAGGTGCTGCTGATGGGGGCTCTGTTGCGTAGGAGGTTGATGGTTGGGGCTCTATTATTGTAGACTTAACAGAACGGGGGCGGCGGATGAATTAGTGGATATATTAGCGAAGGTGCTGCTGATGGGGGCCCTGTTGCGTAGGAGGTTGATGGTTGGGGCTCTATTATTGTAGACTTAACAGAACGGGGGGCGGCGGATGAATAAGGGGATATATTAGGTGCTGCTGGGGTGTTGTTGCGTAAGAGGTTGAGGGTTGGGGATCTATTACCGCTGCAACAGACGCGTATTTCGGTCGCTTTATACCTGACGTGGTATCTCATACCTCCGCTTTGGACGTGTTACCGGTATCGCTGGTGAGGGTTCAGGGGAGGAGATCACAACTACACTGTCGTCGAGGTCATCCGTAATGATGGGCTGCTCTACCTCATCGTCATTCACGGTTCTGTGGGAGAAGAAATATAAGGATCAGCACTCAAAATTTGTAATATTTTGTAAATGACTCACTTAGGAGTGTGACGTGTTAGAAATGGACTCTGTAGAAAAATTCAGATTCACGAGCCCATCCACATGTATTATATCTGGACCTACAGGATGTGGTAAAACTGTGTTTATGCTTAAAATCATTAAAGAAAAGGGGGAGATGTTCTCGAAATTTGTGCATAAAGTTATATGGTGCTATTCGACGTATCAATCAGTGTTCAACGAGTACCAAGATGATATTTTGTTCCACAAAGGCGTATATGACGTTAATTCGTTAAAGGGAAATGAACATACAATCATTGTAATTGACGATCTCATGTTGGAGATGGATAAAACGTTTGCCGAGACATTTACAGTATTCTCCCACCATCTTAACATAAGCGTGTTCTTCATCAATCAGAATCTATTTTTCAAAAATAGATACATGCGCGATGTGTCGTTAAATACGCAATATCTAGTCTATCGCGCAACGTAGAGATGTATCACAAATTGGGGTATTAGCCAATCAAATGTTCCCGAATCAGCGTAAGGAGTTTTTGGAAGTTTATAAAGAAGCTACAAGCACGCGTTACGGATAATTTGCTTTGCGACCTTCCCGCGAAACACGTTTAGAGTGCTTCTGCGAACGAATATATTTCCAAACGGCCTGAAACGGTGTATATTCCAGAATGACAAAGAGACTAAAGAAAATACCGTGAATTAATAAAAATCTATCATCGACTGCCCGGGCAATGCAGCAGATGTTTATAAAAAATCGATGCCGACTTTTTAAAATGCATCTGTGAAATCTGTCTTAACGTTATAAATTGCAATGTATCAATGAAAACCCATCAGAAGGCTCGCCTACGCCGCTACAAGAACATAATACGTGCACTCGCTCGTAAAGCCAAACTGTAGCGAAGAAAAAACGAATTATTGTACAAACAGGAGGGTCATTTCTCCCCATCTTATTTTCAGTTTTGGGTCCTTTACTGACTAGATTAATATAATGAAGAAAGTGGTAGTGATTCCCCACGAGGTGTACGCCTCACTGCAAAGGAATCCGACACGTATCTAGATCCCCGTAAAAGCAGACTTAAAAGAATGGAAAGCGAATTGTTAGCCCTATTAAACAGTGAAAAAACACCTGATGAGAAAAGAATCTTATACCAAGAAGCTCTGCAGAAATTTCTTCACGAGTACGAAAATTATAAGAGCCCTACAGAGATTCCTGTGGTTATTAGGCACAGCACGGGGGACGTGGCGACATAGGATCTGTACCCGACGACACAGCTGACCAACCAAAAAGATTAGCCACACAACATATCGAACATGTATTAAAAAATACCCTCCCACTTACATTGAGGAGTAAAGGCTTAAGTCTTTATAATCTATTGAATGAGGATCCCGCCATACAATGGACCGATACAGGGGAGATCATTGTGGAAGGATCAAAGGTACAGGGATCGAATATCGTAGACATTGTCCATGATCTGGTGAGAAAGTGGGATAGGCCATCACCATCAGGATGGAAGCATATTAAAGCAAGACTACAACAAATAAATGTCCCTAAAACGTTGATAGGAAATCTGAACAGGTTAAAAGACTTGGAACATGCAACGCCTGTGACACAATTGAAGGCGCCGTCACCCCCGGCGGTAACACCTTTGAAGAGGAGCAAGAAGAGGTTAAACCAACCCTACCCACGTGCCTCTAAAATACGCAAATGGCTAACGTATTAACTAAACGCTATTATGACATTTCTACCCCATCCTCTTACGGCGGCGTAGATAGACTGTACAGAAGTGTTTACGGAGTAGGAAAAAAAGATGTTGAAAGATTTTTGAGGGAGCAGGACGCTTATACGCTTCATAAGCCTGTGAGAAAAAGGTTTAAAACAGCCAAGACAACGGCTTCCTCGATTGATTCTATTTGGCAAGCAGATTTAACAGACATGCAAAGATATTCTGTGTATAACGATGGTTACCGCTACATTCTATTCATAATAGACGTATTCTCTAGATATCTGTGGCTAGTTCCTCTGAAAAATAAATCACCTGAAACAGTTGCTAAAGCCACCAAAACGCTAATGTTAAAAGAAAACAGGGTTCCTGGCTATTTTTGTACGGATATGGGGAAGGAGTTTATAGGCCGTGCTTTTCAGAATATGTTGACAGAGTTTAATATCAGCTATTACACAACCAATTCTATACATAAGGCTTCTTTAGCTGAAAGAGTTCAGCGCACCATAAAGGAACGCATGCACCGTTATTTTACACATAAAAACACATACAGATTTCTAGACATTCTGGAATCATTGGCATCATCCTACAACCGCTCACACCATCGCACGATTGGGGCAACACCTAACGAAGTTTTAGAAAGAGGTACGCTCCCGAGAAGAGATGGATCACCACCACCACCACCACCACCACTCTGCGCGCTTCAAAATCAATGATTATGTAAGGCTGTCGCGTTCGGGGAATAAATTCGCAAAGGGTTTTGAGCAAGGATGGACACGCGAGATTTTTAAAGTTAGGGCTGTGAGACCTAAAGGTGAGATAATGATGTATTACATTGAAGATTTGAATGGGGAAGAAATCTCAGGAGGCTTTTACCGCGAGGAATTGCAGAAAGTTGCGTTTAATTTAGAAAAAAATGTGTTTAAAATTGAGAAAATTTTAGGAAGCAAAGGTTCAGGAAGGAGAAAAATGTACCTGGTGAAATGGCTAGGGTACCCAGAAAGCTTCAACACCTATATAAAAGCTGATGCAATAATGAAGCTTAAATAGTATGCAACATGGCTCCTAACCATTTCTACGTCACACTCCCGTCCTCCTCGTCCCTGTCTGTACACCCTAACAACACGCTAGCCAACTTTGTAACAGAACTCCATGGGCACATTGAATTGGGTCGTGATTCGTATGAGGTGGGGATATGCGAAATTCAGCTGGACACCGTCTTTTTAAATATTGAACATAAAGAAACCGTTTTTACGATTCTTAGAGACATTGACGAGTGTGAAAAAGCTGGGGTAGCTATGGATGAAACTATGCGCATCGCTCGGACTAAGATTGCACGGTATTACAGTACAGAAGTAAGACTAGGGCCGGGTCAATATGGTTCGGCCGAGGATGTTGTGAGAGGCTTAAACGTAAGTTTAAGAAACTCAAACCTTACGAATGATTTAGTATATGAAATCGTAAACAACCCTGCACATACACTAATCCTAAAATCAAAGACTAACAGACGTCTTAAAGAACATAGAAAGTTCAAAATTCTAACCAACGGCCGATATAGCGCAGCCTTCCAAAGAGACACATTTCACGAGACACAGTATAACTTGTCCAGATTAATGTATCAATTGAAGATGGAGAAATTGGCTGAAAGGTCCCCAGACATGTGCTATATTTACAGTAATATAGTGGAGCACCAGTTTGTTGGGGATACCCAGGCACGCCTGCTGCGCATTGCTCACATCCCCAACCATAGAGGAAGGAGTTTGAGTATTACATATGACAGACCCCATTATGTGAATGTCGCAACTAATTTAATAACCAATATCACAATATATATAAGAACGATTGAGGGCGAAAACTTCCCATTCGGTAACGGGAGCTTAACAGTGAAGCTACACTTTCGACGCACTGAGTTATAATGGATAGAAAGCCTTTCACCGTCTATCGAGGGATGCGATACCAGCGCGGTAGTGGACTTGGATCCATTTTTTCATCCATACTACGTACGGCTGTTCCTTTGCTGAAGAGGGGTGCCAGATACCTTGGAAGGAAAGCGCTACAATCAGGCCTTAACACTGCAGAAGACATATTGGCCGGGGCTAAACCTAAAGAAGCTCTAAAAAAACATTTAAAGCGTACACGGAACGAAATCATCAAAGATGCAAAGAGAAAAATGCGTGGTGGCGGGAAGAAGAAGAGGGCTCCCCGGAAGAAGAAGGGGTCACGTGGTATTAAACGTAAAAGGCTATCAAAAAAGAAATGCTGTAAGCGAATGAAACCTATGGTTGACCACTTTTTTGACTGATATAAGCTAAGGATATTGATCTCATGAATCATAGTTTGTTTACCACTTGTCGAGAGAGGAGTCACTATTTCGCCATGGCACGCTTCATCCACCCATGTAGTTCACAATGCTGTAAATCGGAGCTGTCCTTTTTTGAGCTCCCGCCAACCCAAGTTTCTATTGAGCACAGTGACTTTATTACAATTAACCCTTTAAACACAATTAGTTCCCCGAGTGCACCTATAGAATTCGTGATACCCAGCTCAGGTCCTTACTTTTTTGATCCAAGCTGTGTGCACATGTACGCTAAGCTACGTATAGCCCATTCTGATGGAACGGTCTGCGATGACAAATATGCTGTATACCCTGAAACAAACTTTCTGCACGCCATATTCAACCAGTGTGACGTATATTTAAATCAGACCAACATATCGGCAGGCACGGGGTACTATCATCTACGAGCCTATTTGGAAAATGTCCTCAACTTTTCCAAAGAAGCGAAGGCTACCTTTTTAAGTGCGGAGGGATATTATCAAACTAAAGATGAAAATAGTATAAAGGACAAATTTAAAAATTCTAAAAAGAAAATATACGAGTGTTTTGGACGGTTGCACACAGATTTCACTTTCCAGGAGAAGTTGCTTGTGAACGGGGTGGATATGAAAATAAAGCTCACCCGCACGAGTCCTGAGATCTGCTTAAATCTGGATGTGAATCAAGAAGAGGGTGCAAAGTCCGTTGTGGTTCACATTATGGACACATACCTCCGCGTACGGCGAGTGAAATTAAGTTCACCAAAACAACTAGAAATTGAGAAAAATTTACTAAACGCTACAGTGAAATATCCTATTAACAGAGTGCAGATCAAACTATATACGGTTCCTGCAGGGTTGGCATCGAAGCAGATAGAAAACATTGCCCTGGGAAATCTTCCTAAAAGGATATTAATCGGCATGCAGGACCACGCTTCGGTGAATGGAAAATATAAAAAGAGTGCCTTTAAATTCGAGAATTTCGGACTTAAAAATATAACTCTGTACGTTAATGGCACTGCTTTGGGTGGAACAATGGGTACGGACTATTCATCAGACGCTGTGTTACCGCTTTGTGCCAGAGCCTATAGTAATCTGACCCATATTGCAGGTGATTGTGATGAGCTTGGTAAGGGGGTAACGCAGGAAGAATTCATTGATCAATTAACCTTTACCCGTTTGACATTACACCTGACTTATCTGCTAGCGTAAATACCCATTTAACACCACAGCAGAGCGGAAAATCTCAGTGCGGCTGGAATTCGCCAAGCCTATAGACGCTCCTATTAGTGTACTAGTATATCTCGAATCGCAAGCCCTAATAGAAGTAGATAGATTTAGAAGCGTTATCACTGACTTTTAAAATGGATGCTAATACACTTCAGAAAGTAATGGAGCGAGTCACACGTTCCAAATTTATCGGCGTGTTTGCGAAGAATGAAACATTGAGTTTGCCAAGTACGCGAGAATGCGGTAGTCTTATTGTGAACACAGACATCATCGGTAATGAAGGGATTCACTGGATCGCTGTCTATTTTAAAAATAGACAGCGCCTGTACTATTTTGATTCACTCGGTACTCAACCCTGGAGTGACCCTATTATTGTAAAATTTCTCGCTCAGTTACATATTCCCGAAGTTGTGTGGACCCCATTTCGCATGCAAGGATATTTTACTAATGTTTGCGGAATGTACTGCGTCTCATTTCTCATGCATATGTCAAATGATAAAGAATTTATAAATTTTTTAAATTTATTTGACCCGTGTCACACTCGCCGAAACGATGAAATGGTATGCAGACAGATAAAAAACCGTTTTCCAATTGTACGTACTCGTTGTATATTATAATGTTTTTGTTCGTATATTTGTAACGATATATTCGTTTATTGTACTGATTTCTTTCATTTAATAAATTTATGAAAATATATTGTGTCTTCTTATCCCAAAAAGATCGAAAAACACTTACATTATTTCGGTGTGACATTGTTGACTGATCAGTATACCCTCCCTATTCCGAGATTCTTCAAAAGATTGTATAACTCATGTCAAATCCTCATCGGACCTTAAAGGAATAATGCTTTTAAAACATATACAGAGTATACAGACAGATCCCCATTATGTGAAGATATCTTTGGTTCGAGGAGTGAACGCCATAAAAATTTCGATTTTAGCATAATGGGGGTAACCAAATAACACTGATTGACATTTTTGGCGAGTATCTATTTGACGAGATACTACAACTCTCCATATATATATAAAATTCTAATTATAGACACTTACATTTCTATGGTAGTCCCTTGCGTCGGGTTGTAAGGAGCGTCACTGCAAATATCTTCTACGGTTTGCGTTGAAAATAATTCGCCACGATCAATCGCATTGAAAAGACTAATTGCGGTTAATGCTGCAGTATCACGTTCTTCATACAAGTCTGGGGAGACGTACAGGTCCATGGTGGAGGGAATGATTATTCACTGACGCGAAAATAGCTACTGTTACTCCAAACTGAAAAATATCCCCTTTTATATGCACAATCGCCAAGCTCCGCCCCAAAAGACCAGATGTTCGTAGTGATTGGCTGCCGATGTAGCTGGGTGGAGCTATGACGTGTACCAATCCGCTATAACGAGACCGGACGAGTAACATATATATAAAATCGAATTATAGGCACTTACATTTCTATGGTAGTCCCTTATATTATATTTTTTACTTACAAATTATTAGTATTGTTTGTTAACATAATTGTTAACTTATTTTATAATAAAGAAATTATATCCTAATTATATTTTAAAAAGAACATTCGGTTTCAACGTTAAGCTGTGGTCTAAGGCGGCGTGGCATAAATAAATACTAAAATAAAATTAAATGTTAAAAATCTTTATTCATACATTATTAAAAGTTAAAAATCTTTATTAATAAAACAGGATAGAAGCATATGAAAGTCAAGGTAAACTATAGTTGTAAATTATAGTTAGGTTATACGATGTTTTTCGGGCATACTACTGCCTCGGGTTAAATGATCCTGTTATTTTAAATCACGTATTTGAAAGAGTTAATCATTATTGCTACATAGAAAAAATCGTGCATTACGATGTTTTTCGGGTATACTACTGCCTCGGGTCAAATGGTCCTGTTATTTTAAATCACGTATTTGAAAGAGTTAATTATTATTGCTACATAGAAAAAATTGTGCATTACGATGTTTTTCGGGTATACTACTGCCTCGGGTCAAATGGTCCTGTTATTTTAAATCACGTATTTAACGACACATCGCGCTCATTTCCATTGCTATATATGGCTCTAGGATCGGCCCTGACGAGATGTATTTCGTAGGTTAGGTTAGGTCTCTTACATATAAAAGTCCATGTGGTAGAGTAAGCAACGAACCCCATCGACGAGATGTATTTCTGAATCCATGTTAAACTGGAGGTCTAATTTACGAGCGAGTGCACGTATTATGTTCTTGTACCGGCGTAGGCGAGAAAGAGTTAATTAGTATTGCTACATAGAAAAATCGTGCATTATGATGTTTTTTCGATTATTATTTATTGAACAAAACTCTCGCTCTCTTTCTATATATATATATATATATATATATATAAAAGAGTGGTCTGGAAGGAAGTTTACCAATGATTAAATTCTCTTTGCGAGTGACCCGTTGCCCGCGTCGGGCTAACCTTTGGTTAGCTTCCGCCCGAATTGTTCATTCTGACGAAGGTCAAGCTTTTCACTCCACCTTAGACCTACAGTTTAACGTGGATTCCGAACCACGCCCCATCAACAGCCCAGCGTCTTGACCACTAGGCCACCTAGGGTACCCATTTATCTACCAACCACTTTCTTTATTGTGTGGAAGGATGAACAGCTGGGTTTTGCTGCGCGCCGGCTGCCGTCGGGTCTCGAACCCTGGGCCGATGGATTCGTAGTCCGCGACGCTAACCACTACACCACCGAAGCGCCTCATGAGGCTAGCATCATGAAAAAGAAAAACTATGGTATTTGTCATTACTTACTCGGACTATAGTGGATTTAATTATCCCAGAAGAGTTCCTTGTTCCATGCACGGTCTGTGTGTAGCATATATATATATATATATATATATATATATATATATTGTGTGTACGTTTTTCCCACTGTTATTCGTGACTTAAATATTTATAATAAAAATCAAGTGTCTAAAAAAGTTATTTAATAAGCAGAATTTAATTGGATTCATTGTAGAAGTAATAACAATGGCAATATTAATATTTGGAGCATTGGGTACTTATCAAGGGCTGTCTTTAAGAAAGGTCTCTCGCAAGCAGATTTTCTCCGAAACCAACCTCGCTATAGTGGACTGTGTTTTGGGGAAATCCAACTTTCTTCGTTTCTTTTAATTTCGTTTTTTCATTTTTCCTTCGCAGGGAATGAGGCTCGTATGTTTCTTAATCTCGTTTGGTGGGTTTCGAATTGTATCGTAAATTATCGTATTTCGAATTGTATCGTAAATGATCATTTCGTTTCGTTATTCGTGAGGGCTCATCTACAATCATATATTGTGGTATTTTATATGATTTGTGTACAGATGGGTTAAACTGTGAGTCTAAGTTACGCATAAATATAAAACATTTTCATTGTGTATATATATATATATATATATATATATATATATATATATATATATATCACAAGATATTTAAAAGACTGATATAATTATAGTAAACTTATGTCGAAATAGTTACCCATAAAATTAATTGTTTTCGGCTGAATTATGGATAACTATGTTATTTGTTTCGTTCATCTTCAAGTTTAATGAAGCTGGGTATCCCTTATAAAAATTCGTTTCTGTCTAACGAATTATTTATTGGGTAACTTTGTTAATTCTATTAATGCGTAAATATTTCTGAAACATGAAAGAGGCGCTTGTGTTATTTTATATGGTTGATTCTTCCAACTGATTAACTATATAAACATAATGTGTTATTTTTATGGGTGAATCTTCCAACTGATTAACTATATAAACATATATTGTGGTATTTTATATGGTTCATTAGTTTATTATATATACAAGTACAATTTAATAAATATTGCTATCTGGAATACATAGCGCTATCTGGTGTACATGACGCGATCTGGCAACTCAGCAACTGAATACATTGCGTGATCTGACAACTCAGCAACTGAATACATGGCGCTATCTGGCAATTCAGCCAGAATAGAGGCTTATAAAAGACCGCGAAGTTGGTGAAAGACTCATTCCACCTCGGCTCCCAGCCGAGGAAGGACCTCTGGTCCTTCTCTTTCAGGCCCTTTGGTAAAACCCCTTAGTGGCCTCTTAGGTTAGGTAAACGAAAATAATATGCCTTGCTATCAAAGGCAACTACTCTCTCTCTCTCTCTCCTTCAGGTATCTCCCTCCTTCAGGTGTCTCTCTCTCTCCTGCATGTGTACCTCCTGCATGTGTACCTCCTGCATGTGTACCTGTCCCTTGGCTGATTAGAGTATATAATAATAATAATGTATACAATAATACTGCTAAAAAGAGGTATCTGACAACTCAAGCCATTTACGCCAACTGGCTGATTAGGAGCCTATAAAACAACGCCAACTCGGCTGAAGTCTTAATGTGCACTTGGCTCCTGCCAGGTGAACACCTCTCCTCTTTTCTCTCCTTTCTCTTGGGGGATAACGCCGCCTCCAAGCTTCATGGCTGCACCTGCAGCATCCCCCCTTTGGGGTAATTTTTTTTTTTTGCAACCCCCACCCCACCCCCCTTTGCAACATTACATAATAACCTGCAACATTCTTGCACTCTCCCCTTTTGCGGCTATACTACTGTACTCAATAAACATAATGAATTTATCCTTTTTTGTAACACCTGACAAGATATTCTAATATTTTGGTATGTCGCTATGCATTAACTTTTCACTATTTAAATACTATATTTTGTGCTATATTTTTTTTTTTCAAAACTGGCAGACAGAGGTGTCTTTTTATCGTAATGACGTCACAGATACTCGATATTCCTCATAAATATGTATAACTTAAAGGTATTATGAAGGTCGTGAGCGCATTTCAGATGGTATTCTATTTGTTTGGCTTGGAGTTGTATATATATATATATATATATATATTAATTTTTTTCTACAAAAACAGTAAAATATAAGGTATGTAATTACTTGTAATTATTTTCTAAAAAAAATATTAAAAAACTTTTTTACAGAGATTTCTAATTTAATTAATAACACAGGCCTGCGAATGAGAACTTTGTAAGAATTGTTTTCTTACTGATAACTGATTTTATATAATTCAACTACGCTGATTTCGAATAAGGTATCCATTTTTTCTATCACGTAAGGATTTTCTACAAACTGGAAGGGAAAAAACAACAACATAAATAAATATTATTTATTTCAATTTACATTAGGTACCTATTTCGTTTTCTTACACTAATTACAAATGCAAACAACTTTAAAAAGAAAAGACTATGAACGTCAATTACATATTCATCTTTATTTGTCCTGAGTTTTCTTGAGATCTATGCCATTTAGTCTCGAATGTACGCGCTGTTCCTCTTCTTTTATGCTATAATTCTGGAGTATCCCGTTTCAACATCCAGCAGTAATCAGCCATCATGTTGATGTCGCACCTTCCCTGATATCTTTTCTCCATTTCTTTGATGTCTTGGTGAAACCGTTCTTGTTCTTCGCCGAGTGCTCCGAGATTCTCAGGGAAATAATCCAAGTGTGAATGTAAGAAATGTAATTTTAAACTCGTATTACAACCCAACTCTTTGAACTTATTTAGCATGTTGTTCACAATGTTTTGGTAATTTCGGTCCTTGTTGTTCCCCCAAAATTTGCTGATAACATCCTTAAAAGCAATCCACGCTTTTTTTTTCAAGATTATTCATTGTTCTTTCAAAGTGTTCATCCAAAGTCAGTTTTCTAATCTGGGGACCAACGAAAATTCCTTCTTTCAATTTTGCTTCCGAAAGAGTTGGGAATTTACCACACAGATACTTAAAACAATCTCCATCTTCGTCCAAGGCTTTAACAAATTACTTCATCAAGCCCAATTTTATGTGAAGCGGAGGTAAAAAGACTTTCTTCGTGTCAACTAAACTTTCACGTTGAATGTTTTTAGAACCAGGTGTCAGGTTGACTCTGCGTGGCCATTCCTTTTTTATCCAGTGCTGAGTCCTTGTTCGGCTATCTCATTCACACCAAAAACATGGAAACTTCGTATAACCTGGTTGTTGACCTAACAACATACAAATCACTTTTAAGTCTCCACAAAGTAGCCAACCGTGTTCTTTGTATTTAACCTTAGCTAGAAGAAGCTCAAGATTTTCGTACCTTTCCTTCAAGTGAACCGAATGAGCCACAGGAACGGATGCATACGTTACCGTTGTGAAGGAGGACGCGTTTTAGACTTCTTTTGGAGGAATCAATGAAAAGCCACTCATTTGGGTCATAGACTGCAGCGCCTAGCTTAAGTATTAGTTCCGAAACATTGTTGCAATATACCAATGAATTTTCTTGAGAAAAATATTGGATGAATTCTTTTTCTCGATTTCTGTACCAGTAAAATGACGTCCCGGGAGAAAGCAAGTTCTTTGCACGAAGTCTGGATCCCAAAATCTCTGAAAAACCCTTCGGGAGACACAAATCTCTTACCAAATCATTAAGTTCACTTTGTGTAAACAACTGGGGTTCACCAGATGTTTCGGTTTGAAAACAATCAAGATCAGTTTCATCGTTATCAGACACCGAACCAGATGAAATTATATCAAGAGTATTTGGTTTAGTAGGTACAGGTATACCAGGTCCATGAGCAAAAGGTCTTATAAAAAGACTGAAAGTTTGGATAAGAAATTTCCTTTTTATTGTTAGTATTGTACCCTTGCACGTTACATGAACAAAAATAGCAGTCATTGCTGTGATTTCTAGGCTGACGCCAGACCATTGGAATCCCAAAAGGTAAAGAATCCGTTTTACCTTTACTCCACAGTCTAAGTTGTTCAACACAAACACTGCAAACTTTATGTGGAGCCCATGATTTGTCTTGATCCCCAAGTTTCATTCCGAAGTACGCATAGTATGCTTTCTTGACGAAGTCTGTAATATTTCGCCTTTGTTTTTTCATAGTAAATTTTCCACAAATATAACAAAATGTTTGAGCTAGTTACATACCCTCTGGTTGTCATAACGACAAATAAACAAATTTCAAAAGAGAAATATAGTCACCGCACGCACTAGACAGACTGACTCATCCCGTGGCTTGTCAATCACTTATATACTAGTGGTGCGTTTCTCGAATGTTCTAGAAGACGTTATGACGTCACTTCTGATCTGGAAGCACTTATAGGCAGTAGTTCTTAATAAAAATTTAATTGAGTCAATTTTAATGAAAATTACTTACATATGTAATATGACATTTTGCGAAAAATTTGTACGTGATGGCGAAAAATTAATATTATTTTCGGAATCAGCGTGCAAAAATTACTATTTAAGTGATAAAATATTTCGGATGACAAAACCATCGCAGACCTGTGTAATTCATTTTATAGAAATTATGATATTATGTTTTTAACATCAATTATTTTGTCAACAATTAGGACTACCGAAAACGTCGCATTCACTATTCAAATTTATACACTAAAAAATTATTTAATTGAAACAAAAACAAATTTGATTTTTCGACAAGCAAATTATTGCGTTCAACATTATGAGTTTAAGATTTCTTCTGAAAACTGAACAAAATAAATGAAGTTACTCGAAAATAAATTTGGTTTAAATTAAACAAATGAAAATTTATTTTTACCTCGAACTGAGTTTCAGTTTTTGTGGAAAATATGAGAAGGATTAATCCCAAGATGATGTGTTTTATCTCGACCAAATTTATTTCTGAGTAATAACATTTAATTTTGTTTAATTTTAACAAAATTATGTCTCATAATTTTGAACACATCAGATCCGCAAGACCATAACAACATCGACACTCTAAAAAACTAACAACTTAACCTAACCTAACCTATGGCAACTTAACCTAACTTGGTTTAATTCACACGATACTCGTGGATAGAATGTAAAGGCGATCGAATATCGTAATCCCTGAACACATTACTTTATGCTTTGTTCGTCAAAACCCCATGCAATGTTTTTTTGTTAAAATTAAGAAAAAGGTGTGTGTGTGTGTGTGTGTGTGTGTGTGTGATATATATATAATCTTGGTTAACCTTGGTTTGGCTTCTGCGTGAATTGTTCATTCTGACAAAGGTCAAGCTTGTCACTCCACCTTATACCTACAGTTTAACGTGGAATCCGAACCACGCCCCATCATGGGCGGTCAGAAATTACAAAGTCCTCACCCGGACTCGATCTCACGACCTCCCAATCAGCATCAACCCAGCATCTTAACCACTAGGTTACCCAGGGTACCCCTTTGTCTACCAACCAATTTTTATTGTGTGGAAGGATGAACAGTTAGGTTTGCTGGTCGCCGCCTACTGTCACCAGGTTTCGAACCCGGGGCTGGTGGATTCGTAGTCAGCGATGCTAATCACTGCACGGCCGAGGCGCATGAAATATTATATATATATATATATATATATATATATATATATATATATATATATATACCTTACCTTACCTTATGAACCTTATGTTGTTTCGTGCGTTGGTCTCTCTTCACACGGAGGTCAAGCTGGTGGCCCAGCCTCTAGGTCTGGCCTGGTGGAGGAGCGAGTTGCTTTCTTGCGCTCTCCACCGTACATAGCCAGGCACGCCCGGCTCATCTGGTACTGTCCTGAGCCAGGCATCCAGTCTTTTCTTGAAGACTTCAACTTTGACCCCCGTTACGTTTCTGAGGTCCTTAGGAAGCTGGTTGAAAAGTCTTGGCCCCCTGACAACCAAGCTATTTTCCTTCAGGGTTGAGGAGGTCCCTTGTCGTGCCTTTAATTTGGGAACACTACACATTCTGCCTTTCCTATTTTCCAGTGTTGTTTGAATGGTAATTGGGTTTAGTTTTAGGTTTGGTACCAGTTTTTCGATCATTTTCCATATGTAGATTATGATGTACCTCTCTCTTCTTCTTTCCAGTGAGTACAGATTTAGTTTACGTAGTCTTTCCCAGTAGTTGAGTTCTTTGCAGCCATCAATCTTGGCTGTGAAATGCCTTTGCGTTTCTTCTAGTTTATTAGTTTCTTCCTTTTTATATGGGGACGTCAAAACTGAGCAGTATTCAAGTTTTGGTATAATCAGTGTTTTTAGCAGGGGAATCATTACTGTCCTGTCCCTTCTCTTGAACGTTCTTAGAACCTGTCCGGCGACTCTTTTTGCTTTATTTATCGCTATCTGATTTTGTGTTTCGAATTTCGCATCATCTGTCATTATTATCCCGAGATCAATCGCTTTCATATACACACACACACACACATATATATATATATATATATATATATATATATACTGGTATTTCGTTATATAAAAATTTTTACTACATAAAATCTACATAAGAAAAAGAATGTGTTTATTGGTATTTATTGTACTTTTAAAAATTTTTACAATGTCGAAAGTAGGCTACTTTTTTTTTTAAAAACAACTTTCAAATAATTTTAGGAGAACGCAGGTAAAAGGTTTTATTGCACCTCTGATAAAGTTCGACAAACAAGATTTTATATATATATATATATATATATATATATATATACAGGGTGGGCCGTAAGTTTCCATACATAGGAAAAATTAAACGTTTGTTTTTATGTTTCAGATACCCTAAGAATATGCGTTTGACGAAAGAGCAACGAATTGAATTGGTCCTGTGGAGTGGCCTCCCAGATCCCCAGATCTCACCCCCCTTGATTTCTATCTTTGGGGGCACTTGAAGGCCATGGTGTATCAGGAAAAGATACGAGACATAAATCATCTAAAGGAACGTATCACCAACGCCATTACAAGCATAACGTCAACTGTGCTAATGCGTGTTCATCAACAGTGGGGAACACGTATTGAAATGTGTTTTCAAAACAATGGCAACCATGTAGAGCATATTATATAAATAAAAATGGTTGTCCATAAAAAAATGTTTATTTTTCCTATGTATGGAAACTTACGGCCCACCCTGTATATATATATATAAAATGAAAAATCCACAAGGAAAAAGAAAAATGATTCCAAGGCCTTTCGTGTATTCAGAAGTACACCTCCCTGACGAGGTGTACTTCTGAATACACGAAAGACCTTGGAATCATTTTTGTTTTTCCTTGTGGGTTTGCAGCATTCATTCATTTCACGTGTTTAATTGTGAAATTCATCCCATATATATATATATATATATATATATATATACAGACCGTGCATGGAACAAGGAACTCTTCTAGAAAAATTAAATCCACTATAGTCCGAATAAGTAATGGTAAATGACAAATACTATAGTTTTTTCTTTTTCATGATGCTAGCCCGACGTGGGCAACGGGTCACTCGCAAAGAGGTCCCAAAAATATAGCTTCCCTCACCAGCTATCTGCAAAGCAGATAGGATCCAGCTTTGGGACAGGATCTAGGGTTTAAAGCAGCCTAGCCCAGCTACATTTAGAACGTCAGTGTAAGCAAAAGACTCGCTGCCTTCACGTCAAATTGAATACATCAAAGAAAAAGGGGTAACTATTATATTTTTAGCCAAAAACCATCATTCCCATCATGAAACGGACATGTTATGTGCCTTGAAAAAGTGGACGCTCAATTCTGCCAGTTGAGGTTTAAGTTTTGGTTTTTGGCTAAAAATATAATAGTTGCCCTTTTTCTTTGATGTATTCAATCTGACGTGAAGGCAGCGAGTCTTTTGCTTATATTGACGTTCTAAATGTAGCTGGGCTAGGCTGCTTTAAACCCTAGATCCTGTTCCAAAGCTGGATCCTATCTGCTTTGCAGATAGCTGGTGAGGGAAGCTATATTTTTGGGACCTCTTTGCGAGTGACCCGTTGCCCATAGCATCATGAAAAAGAAAAAAACTATAGTATTTGTCATTTACCATTACTTATTCAAATTATAGTGGATTTAATTTTCCTAGAAGAGTTCCTTGTTCCATGCATGGTCTGTGTGTATCTTAAAAAACCTCGGGGAACCATTCTGAGTTCATTCCCATATATACACACACACACACACACACATATATATATATATATATATATATATACAGGGTGTTTGAAAACTTTCTGTACAAATTGTAATGGGGGACAGGCAACACCAAGACAAACCCTTTTCGTCTATAAGTGTATGTCCGCTGACGTCACCATTCGGCGCGAGAGGGCGCCGCTGCAATTGGCTAAAAGGTGAAGTGGGCTAGACTCGCGCTTGCCGCGGGCATTCTTAAATCGGACGTAGTACGCGTAACATGGAGCGCTTCACGCCTGCTGAGATGGCTGACATGCATATGGTGTATGGGGCTGCCAATGGAAACGGAAGAGCTGCTGTGAGGTTGTACCGACAGCGCTTCCCAAACAGACGTGTGCCAAACCACCAAACGTTTGCGCATTTGCATCGGCGACTGCGAGAAACTGGAACATTCCATGCAAACATGCATGACACTGGTCGGGAGAGAAACGTGCGCACTCCTGACATGGAAGAAGAAATCCTACGGCGATTTGAGGACAATCCAAGCGCAAGCACGCGAGGTGTTGCACGTATCCTCGGTGTGAACCACGACCTGGTCTGGAGAGTGTTGCACGAGCAGCAGTTACATCCGTTTCATCGTCAGAGAGTCCAGGCATTACAAACCCGTGTAGCATGTGGATTTGCGTGCGCCCACACGTGAGAATTGTGCATGTTAAACACACCCTCACGTGTGAAACAGGCTTCATCTGAGAACAGCACATAAGCCGGAAAATTAGGCTGCACCGCTGTCTGCTGCAGAAACCAGCGTGCGAATTCCACACGAAGAGGGTAATCCCGAGGTTGTAATGCCTGGACTCTCTGACGATGAAACGGATGTAACTGCTGCTCGTGCAACACTCTCCAGACCAGGTCGTGGTTCACACCGAGGATACGTGCAACACCTCGCGTGCTTGCGCTTGGATTGTCCTCAAATCGCCGTAGGATTTCTTCTTCCATGTCAGGAGTGCGCACGTTTCTCTCCCGACCCGTGTCATGCATGTTTGCATGGAATGTTCCAGTTTCTCGCAGTCGCCGATGCAAATGCGCAAACGTTTGGTGGTTTGGCACACGTCTGTTTGGGAAGCGCTGTCGGTACAACCTCACAGCAGCTCTTCCGTTTCCATTGGCAGCCCCATACACCATATGCATGTCAGCCATCTCAGCAGTCGTGAAGCGCTCCATGTTACGCGTACTACGTCCGATTTAAGAATGCCCGCGGCAAGCGCGAGTCTAGCCCACTTCACCTTTTAGCCAATTGCAGCGGCGCCCTCTCGCGCCGAATGGTGACGTCAGCGGACATACACTTATAGACGAAAAGGGTTTGTCTTGGTGTTGCCTATCCCCCATTACAATTTGTACAGAAAGTTATCAAACACCCTGTATATATATATATATATATATATATATATATATATATTATATATATACAGGGTGTCCGAGAATTATCTGTACAATATTTGGCTGTTATTAAAAGTCAACCATGAAGTGTAGAAATTTCAGTGTTGTCCCATTTTACAGAGAATCTCATTAAATATTTTCTGATACCAAGTTTTGACAAGTTTTTTAGAAATTCCAGTGTGTCCGAACATTATCTGTACAATTTCATCTTTTAATAAAATTCTTGATAACACACGTAAAATTCTTAAACAAGATTATTTAGAATCTGTATTTTCAAAAGTTTTTTTTATTAAAGTAACGTTGTTACAAACATTCGATATGTGCACCATTAGTGATTCGCAAAACATCCAATCGATACTCCAAATGTTGCCATGTACGCTGCAGCATATCCACATCAATTCGCTCAATAGCAGCTGTGATTCTTGCTTTTAAATCATCAATGTCTCTCACCCGCGTACATTTCTAAAAAACTTGTCAAAACGTGGTATCAGAAAAAACTTAATGAGATTCTCTGTAAAATGGGACAACACTGGAATTTCTACACTTCATAGTTGACTTTTAATAACAGCCAAAAATTGTACAGATAATTCTCGGACACCCTGTATATATATATATATATATATATATATATATATATATATATATATATATGGGAATGCACAGTCTGTGTGTATCATATATATATATATATATATATATGAATACACGAAAGGCCTTGGAATCGTTTTTCTTTTTCCTTGTGGGTATATATATATATATATATATATATATATATATATATATATATATATATATATAGTCTTAGGAAGTGTGTGTATGGATCTTTGGTCTGCAGTCGGTATTATCAGTTACTTGAAGGATTATATATGTTTCGGTGGTCGGCTGAAACGTTTTCTCATTCGATAATGGCCTGTAAGTCGTGAGTGATGTATCAAACTAAAGTAATGGCGTGGAAGATAATAAGAATATTTGTTTTATTTTCGTTTAGATCATCCTTAATTAATTATTATTATTATTATTATTATTATTAATAATGGATATAAAGGTAACGATTTTGCAATAAAATTTATATATTATTTATATATTTATATTATCATCGCGTTCTTCAACCACTCTCATATTTTCTTCTTCTTCTTCTTTAATTTGATGAAAAGTGCTTCACGGAATGTTTTTGGTTGTTTAGTTTGAATTTATGATATATTCATCTCTGATAATAAATAAATGTAAAATGTATATAAGGACTACGATATATCCTGATCCAAACGCCTTCTACAGGGTGATTCAAAAGTCAGGTTACATAGGGAAATACTGTATTATGTAATGATACAGGGGAAGAGTCACATCACATGTTCGATATGGCCACCGTTAACGGCAATGCACTTGTGCAGCCAGCTAGGAATATCACATCAATGCTCTCCTCCTTCGATAAATCTCATAACTCATTTACCTGCAAAGAAACAGAAAAGCTTTATGTAACCTGACTTTTGAATCACCCTGTATAATAATATTACGTATGAGTTGTCGCTAATTTAACTATTTTTGGGCGCAAATGAACTTTTAACATTAACAGTCAACGAATCATCGGGGAAGAATTTCGTGTTGCGTTAAAGGAAGGTCAAAGTGTGACTGTTTCGTGGAACTGCGGTTCCATAATTGATATGTTTTCTCGAGATTCCGTTCACAATGGGAACGTTGTGAGAACTTCAATTCCATTTTCTCGGTGGTTTTTCAGTCCCTTTTCGAGTGAAGGTTGCCGAAATAAATTTACCGAGAAGGGTAATATTGAAAATATGCTTCATAAATTGCTAATTGGGAATTTAAATTACAACGGCTAGAAAAATAATGGGAATCATCTGGAGGAGCTTCCGCAGCAGAAAAGCAAATATCATGCTCACAAGCTCATACAGAAAACGAGACATTGCGAACATTGAAGATATACGAAGGACCTTTACATCTAAGATAGAGAAAACGAAAGGCGAATACTACCGGTCTCAACCAGTCCCTAAAACTCGACACTCTGGAAAGAAGACGCCACCGGTACACAATAATATACATATGGAAAATATCAGGTTGTAACATAAATTCTGCTCGATTAGAAAACGGACGATAGATAATAGAATAACCTCGAGATAAGTGAAATAGTTTTAGAAATGTTGCAAAATATACGCGGTGACAGGTTCGCACAAGTTTTATCACGATACAGAATGATACAGAATGACTTAGGCGAGTGTAGGCTTAGGCTACTGTAGGATTAGACTAATGAATATTTTCTCTGGTATGGTTTGAGAAGTTCAGAAATGGAGACTTCAGTCTGTAAGATTATCAACGAACAGGACGACCAAACGAGTTAGATGAAGAGTTGCTGAAAGCAACAGTGGAGGAAAACCCAACAGTAACTGTAAGAGAACTGGGGTCCCGACAAAAGCCCTCTAGGACAAAAGCCCCCCTGGACAAAAGCCCCTCAGTTAAAGTGCAAAGTAGAACAAAACCCTCTCAGTTAAAGTGCAAAGTAGGACAAAAGCCTCCATTTTTTATATTATTGTTCGTGTGCTATGAAGTAATCCTAAACAAATATTATAATCTTTGTCTATGTTGATTCACTCTAGTTGATCACTGTTTTGTCTACCTGAATGGTTAGGTTAGGTTAGGTTAGGAACGTGCCACAAAGGAGCATCAACAGCGTTTGAAGAACCTATGTCTGGACTATGTGAATGAGAGGAAGACCTTGGAGGAATTTCTGAATGGTGTGGGTCACAGCATTAGGTGGAAGTAAAATGAACTTTAAACGAACCTTAACACTTAATGAACTGTTTAATATTGTGCTTTATTTGTCTGATTTTCCCTAGATATGGTATGATGTTCCTTTTATAATGTTCATTTTTATGGTTGTGTACATAATTTTGTGCGCCTGTAAAATAGTGAGCTATAAATTTATAATGCGAGTGTTAATGTGTGCTACTGTATAATACTTATAAAGCTGACTTTGCCTAGATAAGGCATGATGATCCTTTTATAATGTAATTTTTTATGGTTGTGTAAATATTAGCGTTAATGTGTGCTACTGTATGATACTTATAATGCCTTCCTTATTGCAGTCTGCAACACCACCTAGACAGACAAAAGTTGCAATTCAGGGAAGCTATCAAAAACGAAGTGATCGCTTTTTTTAACTCGAAACCAAGGGATTTCTTCGAACGTGGCATAAAACACTTTTCTACAGGTGGGAGGAGGTTATAGAAAAAGAAGGGAATTACGAGGGTAATTCAATAAGTATCCACACTTTTTATTTTCACAATTTTATTTTCATCTGATAGATTATAAGCATATCACTTCTCAACATAGTCTCCCTGTTTCTCAATACACTTAGTCCAGCGATCTACAAGCTTCCTAATGCCATCACAAAAGAATGTTTTTGGCTGTGTGCATAGCCAGTCATGCACCGCCTCCTTCGTCTAACTGCACTGTGCGAAATATGACGGTTTTCGAGAAATATTTAGAGGTCGCCCTGGCACGTCAAAGTTTTCCTTCTATTAGGTTTTCGATATACTCAATTACTCATACTAATTACTCATACTAATTACTCATACTCTTGTTCTCATTTGCGGGATTGATACATGATGGATACGCGACAGAAGCGTTATCTTGGTGTTTATTTTGTGGAAGAAATCAGGGGAAGGAAGCTTCCTTCCATTCGTCAGGCCTTTGGCCATTTCCTCTTCCTTCACGAGGAGAAGAAGCAGCCTGTCCGTGAGGCAAGCCGCAACACGGTCAGGGCCGTAATGGAATTCTGGCATTTGGCAAGCATTCCCACTCGGGCTGAACAGCACTGCATTGCCAAACTCGAACGGACCTTCGACGAGTGGAAAGGGCTGAAAAACCACAAGACCAGGACCGGCGATGCGCACAAGAAAAAAGAAGAAGATTTTAAGGAGAAGTTGAACGATTTGTTCGACATTGCGCACGCGGATGCCATGAAGATGATCAAAAACCCTGAAGACAAGGCCTTCCTCCAGATGCAGAGGCAGAAGGACAGAACTGGATACATCGCTGGACTGGACTTGGAGCAAACGAGAAGGAATGAAGCAGCGGCGAAGAGGAATGTTCAGGAGAAGCTCCGGAAGAGGAAAGCCGCTGAGGAATGCGAAGCATCTACCAGCCGAGCAGTTTTCGAGTCGTCTTATTCCTACGCATCCGAAGAGGAGATAGGGGACGATTCAGGTGCCTGCGGAGGAACGTGCCCTCCGAAGCGAAGTAGGGAGAGGACCAACATCATGACAGCCGGACTGGCAGCCGCACTTGACAGAACACAGATCTCCTCCAGGAGTGCCGCCTACATACTGACGGAAGCTGCTAGCAGTCTCGGACGGAATGCGGAAGAGCTGAACATAAACCGCAACTCCATTCAGCGACTCCGGGCTTGGCACCGATCGGAGACGGCACAAAAGATGAAGGAAGAACTCCCGGGTGAAGGGCCCCTCGTCATCCATTGGGACGGGAAATTGATGGAGGACTTGACGAGCAGGGAGCACGTAGAGCGTCTTCCAATCATCCTGCCAATCGTGGCAAGGAGTTGAGAAGCTTCTTGGGGTCCCAAAGATTCACACAGGAACCGGGGAGGCTCAAGCGTCAGCTGTTGTTGCTTGCCTGCAGGAGTGGGGTATCAGTGACCGGGTTCAAACTCTGTGTTTTGATACAACAGCATCCAACACAGGACATCGCTCCGGAGCCTGCTGCCTGATTGAACAGAAGCTGGGAAGAGATCTTCTCTACCTTGCTTGTCGTCACCACATCTTGGAACTGGTGATCGGAGCGGCTTTCGAGGCCGCACTGCGAGTTCCATCAACAGGACCGGATATCCAGCTCTTCAATCAGTTTCGGGAGAAGTGGTCTTTCATCAACCAGAAGGATTTCAAGCCCGCGATCACTGATCCTGTTGTGGAGGCTGCAGTTGCCCCGGTCAAAGAAGAATTCCTTCAGTTCTTCCAGTCCCAGACGGAGCATACCAGGGAAGATTACAGGGAACTCGTGGAACTCTGCATCATCTTCCTTGGGGGGACCCCACAGCGAGGCATTCACTTCAGTGCTCCTGCCTGGAGCAATGCACCGAGCTCACTGGATGGCCAAGTTTCTCTACGCCATCAAGATCTGGCTTTTTCAGGACCAGTTCAAGTTGACCGCAGTGGAGGAGAAGGGTATCAAAGAACTCGCCTTGTTCGCTGTCATCGTGTACGCGAAAGCCTGGACAACGGCTCCACTTCCTCACCAGGATCCTCTCAACGACTTTCTCCTCATGAAGTCCTTGTCGAAGTACCCGCACGAGTCCATCAGCAAGGCGACCGCCAAGAAGCTCTCACACCATCTGTGGTATCTTTCCGAGGAACTGGTCGGTTTGTCTCTTCGATGAAAGGGTGTCCTGGGGAACAAAGCAGTTGATGGTGGAAGCCATGGAAGGCGAGGAAGAAGAAGATCCTCCCAAAAGACCGAAGCTGGATGCAAGGATTTTCTTGGATGACGATGGAAAGGGTCTTGGGCAACTGGTGTCCGCAAACTCCAAGGCTCTTTTCACGAGTTTGGCCCTTCCGGATGATTTCCTCTGCCAAGCACCCGCGAATGGCCCCAGTCCCAAAGCTTCAAAGCTGCCGCAAATCTGGTCCGGTCCCTGGCTGTGGTCAACGACAGAGCAGAGAGAGGAGTTGCCCTTATTCAAGACTTTAACAAGAAGCTGACCAGCGATGAGGAGCATCTCCAATTCCTACTTCAAGTCGTCGCAGACCACCTAAAGAAGTTCCCGGACTGCAAGAAAGCGACACTTTTGAACAAAGGCAGGTAACAATGAGTAGCTGGCAACCATGATACCCCCGCAATACGAATAAAATTTTGCACGATGAATTATCTCCTGAAATAGCATCTATCTGGGGGGTGAGAGCGAAATTTCCGTCACTTTCTCTTTTTGAGGTCATATAAGGGCCACCCTAAATTATATATATACACTAGTGATGTCGCGGGTGTCCGCATCCGCATCCGCAAAAATTTAGAGATCCGCATTCGCATCCGCATTGGTAGCATTCCCAAAACACCGCATCCGCCTCCGCATCCGCATCTAGATAAGTGCGGATACGGATGAAATTTTTTAGCTCATCTTCCGTGACAACAACAGTGAAACAAAAAATTGTTCAATTGCTTTCAGAGCCACGTGAGGAAACTATAGCTGAGCAAGAAAATCCTCCGAACAAACGCTTGAGAACCGACACTCAAGATAAAGAAATGAAAATATCAACTGAATCTTCATTAAATAATGTCATGAACGAGCTCTTGGGATCAAGTAGTGACGAAGAACAAGAGATTGATGTGCAAAGAGAAACTTGTGAAATCGTTGATATGTATTTTAATGAAAAAGAGCATCTAGTGACACTAACTCCCTCGAGTGGTGGAAGATAAATAAGGAAAAATATCCCTTATTGAGCCAACTTGCTCGGCGCTACCTAGCTTGCCCTCCCAGCAGTGTCCCAAGTGAAAGATTGTTCAGTGGTGCAGGCATCATATACGATGAAAAACGCAATAGACTGATGGGAGAAAAGGCAGAGAAACTTCTATTTTTAAAATCAAACTTGCCTTTAATAAATTTCAAGTATTAAAGTATATTTCATAGTTTTAATAGTTTTTAATGACTGAGATGGAGGTTGGGCTAGTGGATGGACATTTACAATTATATACAAATACGCTAAAACCCGTCTCCTTTCTACATCGACACTTCCCTTCAGCATTGGTAAGTACCGTATTGAGTATTTAGTAAACCAGTAACATGTGTCAATCTGTTATATTTTTAAGTATTTTTTATAATATATGATTTTATATTTTTTACAATCATGCATACGGAGTTTGATAACATGCTGATGATCCGCATCCGCATCCGCGCGGATGTAAAATTAATAGATTCGCATTCGCATCCGCAGATGTTCAAATGTTCATATCCGCAATGACATCCGCATCCGCGGATACTAAAATTCCACATCCGTGACATCACTAATATATATACACACACACACAAGCAAAAATGTTAAATGTTCTAACAAACAAATCTATGTTAACACAAGAGATAACAGATAACACCAGAAAAAAATAACTGCCTGGATCTGGTATTCACGAACAACACCAACTTGATTAATGATATAAGAATAACCCCAACTATTATCCCAGAGCACAACATAATCGAGATATTAACTAATATGGTGAACAGCATTAAAAGAAAATACTCATACTGAAGAAAGAAGCAAATTCAAGATTTTTAACCTAAACTCCAAGACCAACTCCAATTGGAAAGGAATCAGATCACACATAGCCCAAATAGAGTGGGAAATAGTTTTAGAGGATAAAACAACCGAAGAAATGCTGACAACCTTGGAAGAAAAGGCGCTGGAAATCTTAAAAAAAAATTCCGAAAGCACAGACAAAAGGAAAGAAATTTTTCGAGAGACAAAAGCGAACAGTATTCCGCAAAAGAAAGAGTAGCTGCGAAGTTAATTAATTGCACAGAGAACAATACCAGGGAAATAATACAAGAAAAACTGGAGAATTAAGGGCCATACAGAGAGGAAAGAGAAAAATGCGGTAGAAGTAATAAAATACTTCTATAGCTATGCGAAAAGAAAAACAAAAACTCGCGCCACTACTAGGCCCTTAAGGAAAAGAAGTAAGGACCCAACCGACGAAAAGCGACAAAATGGAACCTGACAGAGATGCATTCTTTGAAGAGAAATTCCAGGGTGATTGACTGTATAACAAATTTTGATTTTATCCCAGAAGATATAGCGCGAGATATTTGACAAATGAAATCACATTCAGCTACAGGTCCAGACAAATGGAACGTCTTATTGATTAAAAACTGTAAAAATGAAATAGCTACATCCCTATATTGAATATGGAGAAGATCCCTGGACACGGGGGAAATACCGAGAATCCCGAAAAGAGCGAACATTGTCCATACACTGTATATAAAGAGGGGATAAACCTCAAACAAAGAACTATGGACCAGTGTTACTGACGTTCCATCTCACCAAAATATTTGAAAGAATAGTTAGAGAGAAAATCTATGACTTCTTGGAGACATTGCAAAGATTCAATGAAAACGAGAACAGATTCCGGTAAGGAAGATCATGCCTGTCACAACTAATAGATTTCCTTTCTGGGCGATCTATAGCTGCGGTTGTAGATGGTCACTGTTCTTCTCCCAAAGCTATTAATAGTGGTGTTCCTCAGGGCTCTGTCCTGTCACCCACACTTTTTCTCTTATTTATCCATGCTCTCTTAAGTCGCACTTCCAGTCCTATCCACTCCTATGCCGATCATTCCACTCTTCATTTCTCCACCCGCTTCACAAAGCGTTTCTCTCAACAGACACTCAATGCTTCGCATGGGGCGGCTATTGTACACCTGACCTCTGATCTTTCTACTATCTCTGATTGAGGGAGAGAAAACCTTATGTCTTTCAATGCCTTAAAAACTCAATTTTTTCATTTGTCTACTCGTCACAATCTTCCACACGACTATACCCTTACTTTCAGCAATACACAACTCAATCCTTCCTCTTCTCTTAACATTCTTGGCGTTTCCTTTTCTTGTGACCTTTCCTGAAAAGATCACAAATACTTTCTTTTCAAAACAGCTTCTACGAGGTTATGTGTGCTGTATCGCTTCCACAGTTTCTTTACACCTATTCAGTTCTTGTCTCTGTACAGGGATTTTGTCCGCCCCTGTATGGAGTACGCTTCGCATGTGTGGGGTGGCTCAACCCACACAGCTCTACTTGACCGGTTGGACTCAAAGGCTTTTCGTCTCATCATTCACCCCCTCTTACTGTCTTCAATCCCTCTCTCTTCTCCGCAATGTTGCTTCACTCTCTCTTTACTGTCACTATTATAACGGAGCTTGCTCATCTTCTGAACTCTCTAACTGCATCCCTCCTTCTTTAAGGAGAGCACGCATCACTTCACCAGACTTTTAACACATTCTCATTCCTTTTCTGTCTTTCTGTCTTTTATCTACTCAACCGGTGAACTCTGGAACAATCTGCCTCAGCCTATTATTGAGTCCAACTTCGCCCCTTGTTAGAAAATCTAGAAGAGGAAGAGCCATTGTTGTCCCAAGACGATATGATGACTAAGCTGATTGATGCAGCATTGCTTGTATATATTAAGTTAAGGTGTGTATATATATCCATCTCATAATTGTAAGGTTAGTGAAAAATTCACTTAATTTAGAGCTAGCATTTTTGGGCTCTTGTGGCATCATTGTTTGGGCACTCTTGTGGCGTCATTTTTTGGGGGCACTGCGCGTCCTTCCTATTCGTTTGTTGAATGCGGCACTTACAGGGCGTGGTCTTAGAGCTCTCTTGCAATTCAGTTTGGTTGTTTAGATACAGATTGTTGCATCGTGCAATGGTGCAGGTTGTGTTGTTGCAAGTTTAGAAAGAAGACCATAAATAGTGCCCCTTTTGTTTTTTATCTTAATTTTATGCAACTGAGCCTAAGTAGGCCCACATCGAGTCAGCAACCCTGAGGTAGGACCTAATAGGACCTCCAAGTCCGTAAGTTTTAGTCTAGCTTAACTTGGCTGTAGGTTAAACTGGCCCTTCAGAGCTTGGCCGTTCACGGCTCAGCTGGGATTTGAACCCAATAAAATAAAAAATAACATGGTCCTTCGAACCGGATCTAGCCCAAGACTGAGTCAGTGACTATTTTCGGCAAAGTTCTGATTGTGAAAATTGTAGCCAAGTTAGGCCTGGACGGGTTGAGCATAATTGAGTTAAGGTCCCAGGGTAGAAAGTTTGGTCGCCCAATTGCGAAACTTGGCCACTAGTCTGTCGTTGTTTTGGGCCTACATTTTTACCGGTTTGGTTAATTTGGTTTATTATTCGTAGGCGAAGGTTGCAGACTTCAGTGCGCCAGTTACTTGGGTGGAAAATTTGGTATTCCATACTGGTGGTTGGTCAGTACCCCAACCAGCAATTCAGTTTATTTGAAAAAAAGCAAAATTTGAGTTTGATCAGTTTGGTTAAGTATTTTTGCCAATTCAGCTTATTGGTATTGAGCCCAATTGTTGTTTGCATTGAAGATGAGTGCAGCTGAATTGAACAAGTTTAAAAAAGGAGAAGCGCCTACAAAGGTCTAATTACAAAGGTCATTCCACTATAGATTCTGCCATAGAGCAAGAGGATTTAAGCTTAGTGACTGCGCAGCTTTCCATATTAGAAACTAAAAAGGTTGCTCTAAGCGAAGTAAATGTTAAAATTGAGGCTCTTATAGAAGAGATGAAATAGAAAATAACATAATTTACTTTGAAGAGATTATTGATGATATAATTAAAGTATGCCACAGAGCAAAAGTTTAGCAGCTCAGTACAGTTAGAGACCAGGTCTAATAATGAAACACAACCCTCAACAAATGGTGTTTGTGAAGTTAAGGTTAACAGATCTGCAGTTCAATTACCGAGGCTTGTACTCAAAACATTTTCTGGAGTATTCAGGAATGGCAAGGATGGGCAGACAGTTTTCAATCAGCAGTTCATTCTAGTCAAGTGTTAAGTGCGGTGAAGTTTAATTATTTGCAGTCCCTCTTGGAAGGGGAGGCAGCAAAGACAATAGCAGGATTAGCATTAACAGAGGCTAATTATAATGTGGCTTGGGATATATTAAAGAAACGGTTTGGTAAGCCAGAGATCTTAATTAAAAGCCACCTCCGCGAACTTTTAGCTATACCTCCTGTTAATAATCCCAATATGTCAAGGAGTTACGGCAGTTATATGATGAATTTGAAGTTAGAACTAGGTTGGACAACTTGGTGTAGGAATGGAAAGGTATGGTATAATGTTGGTTCACTATACTGGAGTCTAAATTGCCTAGCTCAATTTTGCTTGAATTAAGTAGGGGACACTACAGAACATGTGTACATCCCCCTTCAGCAGATGTTAAGTCTTTTAAGCACAGAATTAGCAAGACGAGAGGGAATTGAGTTTGCAATGGGATGTTAAACAAGGGGACAAAGGCAGGCACAGCACCAAAGTTTCTACAAAAAGGAATAGCCCAGGTACAGTGTCAGCTCTACATGCATCCTCTGAGAATAAATTAAAGGGAATCAAGGAATGCATATTTTGCGAAGGCAACCACAAGTCATATAAATGTGAGGTGGCTGAGGCTTTACCTGTTGAGGAGAGAAAGAACAGGGTAACTAAGTCCACAGCATGTTTTAAATGTTTTTTGAAAGGTCACAGAGCAAGGTTTTGTAAGTTTAAAATTTTGGGCAAAAAATGCCATGGCTATCATTAGCCATTATTGTGTGAAAACACTCCTAGTAGGCCTACCCCAGAAGTAGAGACATCAGTGGCACATGCCACTGCTATGAAAGGGAGTAAAAGTAAAGAGGGATTATTGCAAACAGCTGCAGCATTATTAATTGGGAATGATGGAGAAGCTACTGTAAGAGTGTTGTTTGATAGTGGTAGCCAGTGTAACTTTATTAAGACCAGAATTTCCAGAAAATTGAAGTTTAAAGAACTGAAGAGGGAAAATTTAAGAATTTCTGGGTTTGGGGATTCCGTTCAAAACCGAACCAAAGTTAAGAAAGTAGAAGTTCTGGTTAAGGGGTTGTTACCACAAGGTCCCACTATCAAGGTCCAAGCTGTAGAGATTGAGGAACTTTGTGCTCCAGTCACTACTTGTTTAGATATGGCATGTGTCCAAGAATTGCAAGTTAAAGGAATTAATTTGGGCAATAATAAGTTTGAAGGAACAGAAGATATTAGTCTTTTGATTGGAGCTGACTATTACTGGGACTTCCTCACTGGTAATATTGTCCGCACATCTCGAGGTCCGGTAGCTATTGAAAGTAAGCTAGGCTGGATGCTACAGTGAACAGTGATGTTTTAAAGCAATTTGAAAAAGGGATTGAGTTTAGAGATGGTTGCTATGAAGTTGGCCTCCCTTGGAAGGATTCTTGCAAACCCAGTTCAAACCTTCAGCTAGCTAATAGGAGGTTGGAGACTTCATTGCACAGGCTAAGAAAAATGAGGAGTTGTTAATTGAATACAATGAGGCCATCCTAAGCTATGTAAAGGAGGGCTATGCTGAAAGGGTGCAAGGTGAGCTGGTGAGCCAGGAAGCACATTATCTGCTACACCATGCAGTGGTACGGCGAGACAAAACTACCACCAAACTGAGAGTAGTTTTTGATGGCTCAGCCAAGGACAAAGGTGGTGTGTCCTTGAATGGCTGTTTGGATGCTGGGCCAAATTTAAATGCAGATTTATTTTCCTTGTTACTGAGATTCAGGTTTGGTAGAGTAGCATTGACTGCAGATGTGAAGCAAGTCATTTTGCGGATAAAGTTAAAACCAGAGGACAGAGATGCAGTAAGGTATCTGTGGGTGGATACGAAAGACTTGTTGGAAAATGAACCTAAGGTTCAAGCATATAGAATGAAGTCAGCGTTGTTTGGCCTCAGCTCTAGCCCATTTCTGTTGGCAGCTACTATGCAGTGCCATTTTAAGAAATATTCTGAAGTCTATCCTAACACTATTGAACACATAAGGAAAAATTTTTATGTTGATGATTTGCTGTGTTCCGTGGATAATACAGAAATGGCTAAACAGATATTCAGGGAGGCTAGAGCTATAATGAGGGAGGCTGGCATGGAACTTAGAAAATGGCAGACCAATCATTCTCAGTTACAAGAGTTTATGAGTCAGTCCTGTGTAGTACCTGATGCAGCAGAAAGTATTGAGGATTTTGGTATTAAGGAGTTGTGGGCAATAGACACGAAGGTGCTAGGCATTGTTTGGCAGCAAGGAGAGGATTTGTTTACCTTCAATGGGAAATCTTTAGTAGAGCTGACTGAGAATGAGACAGGGTGGACAAAATGTACAGCTCTTAGTTTGGCTTCGAAGGTCTTTGATCCTCTTGGATTCCTGGCTCCATTTGTGATAAAGTAAAAAATTTGGTTTCAGAGCCTCTGCGAAATTGGGCTTGTTTCGGACCAAGAGTTACCTGATCATATGGTGGTAAGGTGGAAATATTGGTTCAAAGAATTGGCACATCTTGGAGACATTGAAATCCCAAGATACTACTTTGGAGAGTTGAACAGTAGTCCAGACAATTTGAAGCTGCACATCTTTTGTGATGCAAGTGAGGAAGCCTATGCAACTTGTATTTATATAAGAGGCACATTCAAAGAGGAAGTAAGTTGCAGGTTGGTTGCTGCAAAGAGCAGAGTAGCACCTTTGAAAAGGCTTTCTATTCCAAGGTTGGAATTGATGGGTGCAGTTATTGCTAGTCGGCTTGCAGTTACAGTGCAAAAGTCTTTGGCCCTCTATGAAATTCCAAGCTATTATTGGACAGACTCCACTATAGTTTGGCACTGGTTAAGAAGCCAGGCAAGGAAATGGAAACCATTTGTTGCCAATAGGGTGGAGGAAATTCAAGCACACACAGATCCCAAGCAATGGAAGCATTGTCCAGGCACCCAAAACCCAGCTGATTTACCAACACGAGGAATTTCAGTGAAAGATCTTGCACAGTCAAGTTTGTGGTGGAATGGGCCAGAGTGGCTAAAACTTGGAAGTGAAAACTGGCCTTCTAATCAGCCTATTGTAGGAGAATGCCAGGCTCAAGAAGAATGGGTGAGTGAAATGAGAAAATGCACTGTGAACAGTTGTCAAGTTAAGCAGCAGGACCGCATATTGAGGCTTGAGGACATTAGCAGTCTGAAAAGTTGTTAAGAGTGACAGCATGGGTATATGATTTACAAACAACATTAAGGGAAAAACAAGAAGGGAAGGAATTCTGAACAGTAAGGAGACTCAGCAAGCCAGGAAATACTGGGTGATATATGTGCAGAAGAAAAAATTTGGTGAAGAGAGGGAATTGCTCACCAGCAGTCCATTACAGGTTCTGCCAACACATTCTGCTCTCAAGGGTTTGGATGTGTTTTTGGATCAGGACTTATTGACAGTAGGAGGTAGAATACAGTTTTCTGGGCTTCCAGAGGAGTAAAGACATCCAATTTTGCTACCTTCTGGGGGGCACTTTGTGGAACTTTTGATCCTGGATACTCATGTTAAGTTGTTACATGCTAGAGTTAGAGAAGTGATAATAGAGATCAGACAACAGTTTTGGATTCCCAAAACTAGACAAGTAGTAAAAAAGATCTTGCATAAATGTGTGGTTTACAAGCGTTGGAGTGCAAAGCCTTATTATGAAAAGGTGGCTCCACTTCCAAGAGAACGGTGTGTCTATACTGCCCCATTTGGGGTTGGGTACGATTCGATATGGCCGACTCGATGCGACCCAACTCGATGTGGCCGACTCGATGTCAGGACAACTCGATGTCAAGCCAAGTCGATGCCAGGTCAAGTCGATGCCAAACAGTGTTGTAGTCGAGTCTGAAGCCAAGACCGAGGCCGAGTTCAATAATTACCTTACCTACCTAACCTTACCTAACCTAACCTACCTAACCTAACCTACCTAACCTAACCTTACCTAACCTACCTAACCTACCTACCTAACCTTACCTTACCTACCTAACCTTACCTAACCTACCTACCCTACTTTACCTAACCTACCTAACCTAACCTTACCTAACCTACCTACCCTACCTTACCCTACCTTACCTTACCTAACCTACCTAACCTAACCTACCTACCCTACCTTACCTAACCTTACCTACCCTACCTACCCTACCTTACCTACCTTACCTAGCCTTAATTATTTTTTATGCTTTACTTTTTCTTCTTAAAATACCCTTAAAAGATAATAAAGCACAATACACTATGCTTCGACTTGGCCTGGCATAGACTTGGCCTGGCATCGACTTGGCTTGACATCGAGTTGTCCTGACATCGAGTCGGCCACATCGAGTTGGGTCGCATCGAGTCGGCCACGTCGAATTGTCCCTGCCCCCCCATTTGATGTAGTGGGAGTAGACTTCGCAGGTCCAGTCAAAGTGTATGAGCAAGGGGAGTCTAACAAAGGTTATGTATGTCTTTTCACATGTGCTACCACCAGAGCAATCCATTTGGAGTTGGTAAGCAACTTAAGTAGTGATGTATTTCTTTTGGCCTTCAAAAGGTTTGTGAACAGAATGGGTTTCCCAAATAAAATCATATCGGATAATGCAAAAACCTTCAAAAGGGCTGCAAAGGAACTCCAAGAAGTTTGGTCCTTGCTAAAAGAGGAGGGATTCCAATCCTACTTTTCACACCATGGGGTACAGTGGGAGTTTATTGTTGAGAGAGCACCATGGTGGGGAGGATTTTGGGAAAGGCTAGTGAGAAGTGTAAAGTGTCCATTAAAGAAACTTTTAGCTAATGTTCACTTGAGCAAAGAAGAATTCTGCACTGTTTTGTGTGAAGTAGAAGCAATGGTGAACAGTAGGCCTATCACCTTTGTTTGTAACAGTATGCAGGATGCAGAGCCATTGACACCAAATCATTTTCTTTGTGGTAAACAATTAACATGAAGCCCCAGTTTGCCAGAAGACTTACAGCCTATCCAGAGCACTCAAGAAGAGTTAACCAGAAGGTTCAAGTACCTTGAAGAGCTACAAGATCAGTTATGAAAGAGGTGGCAGATAGAATACTTGCCAGAACTCAATTATTACCCATCAGGCAATGTAAAGGGCTCCAAAGCAAATTGTATCAAGGTGGGAGAAGTGGTAATGATTGGGGATGAAAGACAAGGCAATGCTAGAAGCTTGGCATAATTGAAGAGTTGTTTGTTGGCAAAGACAATTTAGTTAGGTCTGCACTGGCAAAGACTTCAGGAGGAAAAATAAAGAGACCTATACAAAAACTATATGCTTTAGAAATCAGCAAAAACACAGATAGTCAAGATGAAACATTTGAGTTACAGCCTCATGGAGAAGGCTTGGCTAAATTTGCAGAAGGTAATGAGAGCAATGCCTCTTCGGTGGGGAGTGTTAGAAAATCTAGAAGAGGAAGAGCCATTGTTGTCCCAAGGCGATATGATGACTAAGCTGATTGATGCAGCATTGCTTGTATATATTAAGTTAAGGTGTATATATATCCATCTTATAATTGTAAGGTTAGTGAAAAATTCACTTAATTTAGAGCTAGCATTTTTGGGCTCTTGTGGCATCATTGTTTGGGCACTCTTGTGGCATCATTTTTTGGGGGCACTGCGCGTCCTTCCTAATCGTTTGTTGAATGCGGCACTTACAGGGCGTGGTCTTATAGAGCGCTCTCTTGCAATTCAGTTTGGTTGTTTAGATACAAGATTGTTGCATCGTGCAATGGTGTAGGTTGTGCTGTTGTTGCAAAGTTTAGAAAGAAGACTATAAATAGTGCCCCTTTTGTTTTTTATCTTAATTTTATGCAACTGAGGCCTAAAGTAGGCCCACATCGAGTCAGCAACCCTGAGGTAGGACCTAATAGGACCTCCAAGTCCGTAAGTTTTTAGTCTAGCTTAACTTGGGCTGTAGGTTAAAATGGCCCTTCAGAGCTTGGCCGTTCACGGCTCAGCTGGGATTCTGAACCCAATAAAATAAAAAATAACACTCCCCTGTCTGTGACCTTCAATCTTTTAAACTCAGAGTGTCCAGGCTTCTCGAAAACCTTAGACCTTAATTTTGGCTCTCTTCTTCCTCTATGGGAGGGGCGTTTTTGCAGGCATTCATCCTTGGCCCCCTCTTTCCTGCATGGAAAAAAAACCTGTTACAACTTCCTAGACGGACTTGAAAAATGAAAACTACGATGTCATGTAGGCCTATACGGATTTTGCTAAAGCCTTCGACAGATGTGATTATGGTATAATAGTACATAAAATTAAACATATGGGAGAGCAAACAAAGTGGGAAAATGGATCTACAATTTCTCCAGAGAACATCAGCAGGTCGTAAAAATCGAAGGTATATCATCAGCAGAATTGGAAGTGCCACAAGGAACAGTATTGGCCCCACTCCTATTCATTATCATGTTAACAAACACAGACAGTGAAGTAACCAACAACACTAGAGTAACATCCTTTTGCAGACGATACAAAAATCAGCAAAAAAAAAATCAGTGATACAGAAGAGGTGGAGGCCCCTACAGATGGACGCGAACAGAATATACAAATGGTCAGAAGACAACAACATGAAATTTAACACCGATAAATTTCAGCTCTTGAGATATGGGAAATGAGGAGCTAAAACAGACGACAAATTATAACCCAGATGGACGGAAAATTCAGAGAAGCAAGAAAGCAATAGATTTAGGGAATATAATGACCGACGATGCGAAATTTGAGACAAAAAAAATCAATCAGATAGCGATAAACTAAGCAAAAAGAGTCGCGGGACAGGTACTGAGAATCTTTAAAAGAAGGGACAAGAAAGTAATGATTCCCCTGCTGAAAACACTGATCATACCAAAACTTGAATACTATTCAGTCTTGACGTCCTCATATAAAAAGAAAGAAATTAATAAACTAGAAGAAATTCAAAGAAATTTTACAGCCAAAATCGATAACTGCAAAGAACTCAACTACTGGGAATGACTACGTAAATTAAATCTGCATTCGCTGAAAAGAAGAAGAGAGAGAGATACACCATCATTTATCATATATATGAAAAATGATCGGAAAACTGGTAAACCCAATTAATATCCAAACAACACTGAAAAATAGGAAAGGTAGAATGTGTAGTGTTCCCAAACTAAAAGCCTGACAAGGAACACCCTCAACACTGAAGAAAAATAGTTTGGTTGTCCGTGGGCCAAGACTTTCTAACCAGCATCCAGAGGATCTGTCAGAAATGTGACAGGTGTCAAGGTTGAAATCTTCAAAAGACTAGATACTTGGCTCAGGACGATACCAGATGAGCCGGGTGTGCCTGGCTATGTGCGATGGAGATCGCAAAAGAGCAACTCGCTCATCCACCAAGCCAGGTGTAACGGTGGGGCTACCAGCTTGACCTTCGTATGAAGAGAGACCAACACATGGAACTGCTGCGAGGTTACGAGGTATATGTATACGAGTGTATGTGTATATATATATATATATATATATAATATATATATATATATATATGTGTGTGTGTGTGTGTGTGTGTGTGTGTATATATATACACACACGTGTTTGCGCGTGTACATTTTAACAAATGCTCAGGCTCGACTGATGTTCAACTCCTGTGGTATCCCGCCTCATTTCGGGGATTCGGTTGAAAATCGAACTCGGGGCGATGGATTTGTTGTTAGCGATAATAATGATGTCAGAAAGGCACCAGAATCTGAGACAGCGCTCAGGCTAACTAATGCGGCCCATTGTTTTAACTCGTATTATTATTACTAGCATCATCAGGGTTTGAACCCCGCCCTCAGCTCTTTACTTCGCTTATAGGGAACCGGTTTCCTACTGAACTACAGACGCTGGCTGTAGCCATCATGCTGACCACTACACCACTTAATTATATATATATATATATATATACACACCTCGTTAATCTCGTTCAGATTCCGTGTGTTGGTCTCTCTTCACACGAAGGTCAAGCTGGTGGCCCCCGCCTCTAGGCCTGGCTTGGTGGAGGAGCGAGTTGCTCTCTTACGCTCTCCACCGCACATAGCCAGGTACACCCGGCTCATCTGGTACCGTCCTGAGCCAGGCATCGAGTCTTCTCTTGAAGACTTCAACTTTGACCCCTGTAACGTTTCTGAGGTTCTTTGGAAGCTGGTTAAAAAGTCTTTGCCCCCTGACAACTAAGCTATTTTCCTTCAGTGTTGAGGAGATCCCTTGCCGGGCCTTTAATTTGGGAACACTACACATTCTGCCTTTCCTATTTTCCAGCGTTGTTTGGGTGGTAATTGGGTTTAGTTTGAGGTTTGGTACCAGTTTTTCGATCATTTTTCATATGTAGATTATGATGTACCTCTCTCTTCTTCTTTCCAGGGAGTACAGATTTAGTTTACGTAGTCTTTCCTAGTAGTTGAGTTCTTTGCAGCCATCAATCTTGTCTGTGAAATGTCTCTGCGTTTCTCCTAGTTTATTAATTTCTTCCTTTTTATATGGGGACGTCAAAACTGAGCAGTATTCAAGTTTTGGTATGATCAGTGTTCTCAGCAGGGGAATCATTACTGTCTTGTCCCTCCTTTTGAACGTTCTTAGCACCTATCCCCGCGACTCTTTTTGCTTTGTTTATTGCTATTCTGATTTTGTGTCTCAAATTTAGCATCATCGGTCATTATTACCCACAAGTCGACCGCTTTCGTGCTTCTCTGAATTTCTTGTCTATCTGGAGCATGATACGTAGTCTGTTTAAGTTCCTCATTTCTACCATATCTCAAGAGCTGAAATTTCTCGGTGTTAAAAGTCATATTGTTGTCTTCTGACCATTTGTATATTTTGTTTGTGTCCCTCTGCAATGCCTCCACTTCATTTGCATCGTTAATTTTTCTGCTGATTTTTGTATCGTCTGCAAAGGATGTTACTATACTGTTGCTGTTTACTCCACTGTCTATGTCTGTTAGCATGATAATGAACAGAAGTGGGGCCAGTACTGTACCTTGTGGTACTGAGCTGCGTACTTCTGATTCTGATTCTGATACACCTTCAATTGTGACGACCTGTAGACGTTCTCTGAGGAAGTTGTAGATCCATTTTTCCCACTTTGCCTGTTATTCCCCTATGTTTCATTTTATGTGCTGTTATACCATGATCGCATTTGTCGAAAGCTTTAGCAAAATCCGTGTATATGATATCATAGTTTTCATTGCCTTCAAGTGTATCTAGGATATTGTTATAGTGCTCTATAAGTTGTGATAGGCATGATCTTCCTGATTGGAATCCGTGCTGATTTTCGTTGAATCTTTCCAGTGTCTCCAAGAAGTCATAGATTTTCTAGTCTATAGTTCTTTGCTTGAGATCTATCCCCTCCTTTATGTATAGAGACAATGTTTGCTTTTTTCAAGATGCTCGGTATTTCCCCAGTGTCTAGGGATCTTCTCCATATCCAGTATAAGGGTGTAGCAATTTCATTTTTACAGTTTTTAATCAGTAGTGCGTTCCATTTGTCCGGACCTGCCGCTGAATGTGATTTCATTTGTCCGATAGCTCTCGATACATCTTTTGGGGTAAAATCAAAGTCTGTTATACATTCTCTTTGCAATTTCTCTTCGAAGAATGCATCTATGTCAGGTATCGTTTAGTCACTTTTTTCCCCAGTAAAAACCCCAAATCCGTCAAAACCAGTTTTTACTAGTCAAAACTAGAGGCCACGAAGGTTGTTCGCTAAAACTAGTATTACGTAGTCAAAACTACTTTCACCTAAGGCTATCTGGGAGAACCCGAAATATACGGCTTACATGTTACTAAACCTACTTTTAACTAATTGAATGCCCTGTTAGGTTAATTGAATGCCCTTGACAATTGGTTAGGTTAAGTCGTGTGTTAGAATTAAAATTTTGTTTTAACCCAACACAGTATTTGAATACTAAACTATTAATTTATTAACAATAAATTACGACTATGAATAATTTCCCGAATAATAAATTAAATCCTGACTAATATTATTGATTCCCGCTGATAGAAATTTTATGCTATCAGAGGGTTAAACTTGATTATAGTTAAACACCCTCTTTAGTTGGTAGTAATTGTCCTACTCTAAGAAAAAAAAATCGACCATTACCTTTAGTATTAATTGTAAACACTTTACCTTGATAACACTTGAATATATAGAAGATTGATTACCCGTTTTCTGAAAAGGAAATGTTATGCCTAACTGCCTTATAACAGCCTAATTTGAAATAGAAGATTGAACTTGAAAAAGGAATGCAATTTAATGCACTTTACTATGAAACACTGATCAAACCTGAAAAGAAATCAGCAACACAGCTAGCTAAACAGAGTTGAAACACAATAATCCTATAACCTCACTATTCAGAGCTTTGAAACCAATTAAACCGTCCAACAACTTCACTCTCAAGTCTCTTTCCGAAACCAAAAAAACCAGCAGATTTATTTCATGAGGCAGCCGGTACGGTTTATGGTTGTAGTGGTTTGAAAATACGGAAGATATATCCGTACAAATCTCGAACCAACTGTTTGTTAAATAACACCGGTCTGCATGAAAATCGATTTCTTTATTTTGAGTTGTGATTCTGAAGCAGTTCGCTGCGCTGAATTAAAAAATGGTACCAGTTTTTTTCTATCACCCACAGTTTTAAAGTTATTATCAAAACAATTTTGGGGCGTTTTGTAATTTTTTACCTTTTTTATCTTTAATTAATTTCGTTTTTTCATATTTTTCAGATAGATAATTCTAACATTACGCCTTTAAAATTTTAATAATGGCTTCTAGAGGATGTACCCATAGTCCGGGTCTGTATCGAAGGAGTGACATTTCAAAGGAGTGACATAACAAAGGAGTGACATAAATACCGTAACGAAGGAGTGACAGAATTGTTAAAATTAAGATTTTATTTAAAAAACTAGAAACCTAACCTAACCTAACAGTTGCAAGCCTCTCTTCCCTCTGGATTTGTTCTTTCTTCTTCTTTGTTGGTATTTTCGTGTCACTCCTTTGAATTTTATCTCCGATTTGTCACTCCTTTGTTATGTCACTCCTTCGTTATGTCACTCCTTTGAATAGGACCGCATAGTCCAGACATATTTTGTTATATTTGTGGTCGGTATGTTGTTGTAAAACAAAGGACAAATGTAACGACCTTCATTAAGAGAGCTTATCATGCTTATTTTGGAATTAAATTAGGAGATCAAGACAAAAGTTAGGCCCCACACAAGGTTTGTCTTAAGTGTGTTGCAGCACTAAGGAATTGGAGCAAAAGTAAAAAGAAAAGTTTGCCATTTGGGATCCCTATGGTATGGCGCGAGCCTAGAAACCATACCGACGACTGCTACTTCTGTTCTTGCAGTGTTAAAGGTTATAATGCAAAGAATAAAGAGAGCCTTCAATACCCAAGTCTTCCATCTGCAATAAGGCCGGTACCCCATGGCCCAGAAGTTCCTATTCCCCGCCCACCCGAGAGTCTGGATCAATACAATTCAGATTCTGATTCAGCTCCAAATCCAGACAATGATGATGTTTATGAACAGCCAACAGCTGACCGAGATCCTCCTAAACCATTAACCCAAGCCGAACTAAATGACCTAGTCAAGGATTTGAATCTGCCTAAGGACTCTGCAGAACTTTTGGGGTCTAGATTGCAGGAGAACAATTTATTGGCATCCGACACATACTTCGCTTGGTATAGAAATCGTGAGAAAGACTTCGTGCCTTTTTTCGAAGAAGATGGTCCCTTGGTATTTTGCAAGGAGATCACAGGATTAGTGTTCAAGCTAGGCATCGAGTACCAAACCAGTGACTGGAGGTTGTTTATAGATTCCTCTGAAACCAGTCTAAAAGGAGTGTTACTGCACAACGGTAACAAATATGCATCAATCCCAGTGGCCCATTCTACTCATTTAAAAGAGACCTATGATAACATGAAACTGCTTCTGGAAAAAATTCAGTATCAAAATCACAGATGGATATTGTGTGGGGATCTCAAAGTCCTTTGCATGTTACTTGGGCAGCAATCAGGATACACTAAGATGCCATGTTTCATCTGCGAATTGGATAGTCGAGCACGTGACCAGCACTGGAAGAGGAAAACTTGGTCTCCTAGAGAGAATCTTACCCCAGGATCAAAGAACATTTTACATGAACATCTAGTTGAACCAAATAAAATCCTCCTACCACCCTTGCACATTAAGTTAGGCTTGATGAAGCAGTATGTCAAAGCATTGAATAGAGAAGGTGAGTGTTTCAAGTACATTTGTTCAAAATATCCAAAGATTAGCTACGAGAAAATAAAGGAAGGTGTTTTTATAGGTCCTCAGATTAGAAAGTCATTGACAGACGATCATTTCCTGAACACAATGACCAATAAAGAAAAAGAAGCATGGCTTGGTTTCAAAGATGTTGTTGAAAACTTCTTGGGAAACTACAAAAGCCAAAATTATGAAAGACTGGTGGAAAATATGCTTAAAAAGTTTTGCGCCTTAGGCTGCAACATGAGCCTGAAAGTTCACTTCTTATTTTCGCATCTTGACCGTTTTCTCGAAAATCTCGGAGATGTCAGTGAGGAGCAAGGGGAACGATTTCACCAGGACATCAAAACCATGGAAAGAAGATATCAAGGAAGATGGCATACAAATATGATGGCGGATTACTGCTGGTGTCTGCAACGAGATCAGCCTAACGCACAGCATAAGAAAACATCAAAGAAGCACCGGTTTAGTCGTCATTAGTCAGATCTACCTTCGTAGTCTTAAGTCTTTGGAATAAGTCCTGAAATGTTTGCAAGTAAAGAAGGTAAATATATTTTGTTTCTTTCAGTTATTTTTTTATTCTTTCATAAACAAGCAATATGCTTGTCCAAGAGCTAGGAGCTATTTAATTCTGCTTTAATTAGGTTTTACTCTATCACCTAAAGATTTCGTGCTACAAGGGGTGTTGTAATACCTCATCTGTCCCCAAATGTTAACCACCCATTGATGGGAGGGGAGGGAGTATTTTGCTGGGAACGGGACTGGTTGTTATATATATTTACCCTACATTATTATGTAAGCGTTACTGTAGTCTATAACAACAAAATTTATGGTTTAGCATGTGCAATCCAATGTTGGTCTCGATAAGATGGTTCACGTTTGGGGATAAATGGGGGATTTATGACACACCCTGTAGTAAGAAAACCATACGTGATAGGGAAAAGCTAACTATATTTTTGAGATCAGCGCACTCAAATTATATAGAATCACTAACTAGTTTGTAAAAATCGATCGACAAGTTTTCAAATGTGTACTGGTGTAATTAATGAAAGGATTGAATATAATGATGAGAAATAAATAAGTAAGGAGGAAAATAAATCTAATAACCTCCCGACGGAGAAACTGCAATTTAAAATCTAAAATTGCAGTCAATCTTAAAATTTTATATATGACACCCACCACCAAATAATTTTTTTTGTATTTTTTTAACTTTTTGAACCCATAGCCATCTTAAATCTAATCTTAATCCTAGTCGTCTTCCCTATTTAGTAGGTCCTTGAGCCTTTGTTTGCAATGAATTGCAGCTTTCCTAGAGGGTCTTAGATTAGGTTTTTCTCTTGGAACAGCTTTGGAATTAGGAAGTCTTGACGAGCACCATTATGAGTAATCGAGATTTCTAATGGATACAGGTGACAAATAGGATAATTTAAAACTTGGTTATCTGATCTCTTGAGTTGAACACTTCTGACTTTGTTATCATCGCCTACAAGCAAATGCAGGATGCGTCCCATCTGCCAAAAGTGTCTGGTTTTAGTAGTTGATTTAATCAAGACCACATCGCCAACTTTGATGCGATTAACCCAGTCTGATTCGTATAAATCTCGACTATGTTCTCGAAGACTCAACAGGTACTCTTCATACCACCATTGTCTAAATTGAGAATACTTTTTTTTCAATAATTCAAACGATTTGTTTAGTTCGTTATGAGTAGGGAGATTTTGTGACCATAAAGGATCCTCATCGGTTTCAAACTTGAATACCAAAGATTCCTTTTTGTGTTTAAGGAATGAATTAGGCGTTAAGCTTGACAATTCATTCTCTGATGAGACGTATGTGAGCGGACGAGAGTTCACAGCGTTTTGAATGCTAGTTAGCAAAGTTAGTAGATCGAAATGATCCAGAACAGAACGTCCAATGGTCTTGACAAGGCAACTTTTCACAACACGAATGAGACGCTCCCACGCAGATCCCATCCAGGCTGAATAAACTGGAAGCCTGATGTGTTTGATACCACTGGCTCGCATGTGCTCTTGAAATTCGTTAGAATTTAAAGTCCTCTAATGTCTTACCACCTTGAATGAAACTTTTAGCATTGTCGCTGTAAACTCTATCGCAAACACCATATAGATCAGTGAATCTCTGGAATGAGAGCAAGAAAGATTTGGTACTCATATCAGGAAGCAGATCTAAATGTATTGCTCTTATGTGAAGACAAGTATAGAGCAAAATAAATCGTTTGACAGGTTTTCCTGAGTCAGGGTCTTTGACCCAAACGTGACCTGTGAAGTCAACCCCAACATGTTTAAAGGGAGTGAACAAACGCATCTGATGCTTAGGGAAATTGGTGAATTTGGGATACTTGTAAGAAAATTGATTGTGTTTTCTGCGAGTAATGCAATTAGAAATGATACGCTTGATGGTTTGTCTTGCACTAGTGATCCAAAACCCCTGCAAGCGCAGCATTGTTAAGTTGGATTGAATACCTAAATGCTTGCATCTAGAGTGACAATCTTGAACTATTAATTCAATGAAGTGATGATGTTTACCTAGTACCGTATGGGGTTTTGATGTCATACACGTTTGTTCTTGAAAGTCTGTCATTGGTTCGAATCAATTTGACTTCGTCTAGAAAGAGATCCAGACGGTTAACCAGATTGGGAACATGCTGATTGGGATTTTCTTGAACTGTTTCAAGAAATTGATTTTCTTTGTCAAAAGATTCAAGTTGCATGATGTATAGCCAATACAACCTATTACCTCTATCCACGTCTACATTGGGTTTCTTTCTGCATTTGAAAACAAACTTGAGTACATAAGCCGTGATTCTATAGACTTTGTGAATGTTTGAAAACCGTTTGATGTCAAGAATGGGTTCAGTTTTACTAGCATTTAAAGTGACTGAGGTAATTGTAGCTGATTGTGTCTTTAATTTGTTTGGGTTAGATTAGGCTGACCATACGTACCGTTTTGAACGGGACAGTACCGTTTGTTTTATATTTCCTGGCCGTCCCGTCGTTTTAATAAAAATGTCAATTTTGTCCCGGTTTATGTACTTACTTTTTCATGAATACAGAATATTACATAACCCCGTCCCTTTTTTGCCATCCCAATGTCCCGTTTTTGTCTCAAGGAAATATGGTCAGCCTAGGTTAGATAGACACTGAAGATCATATTTAGGCCAAAGGGATGAATCTAGAACTAACCATTCAGGACCATGCATCCAGAGTTCTAGATTGTTCTCAAATTCTCTAAATGATATTCCCCGAGTAATGAGATCTGAGGGGTTTTCCTTAATTGAGACATAATTAAATGATATTGAAATACTGAATTTAGTTTGAATTTCTTGATGCATGTGTCTAATATCCTGAATTCGATTTCGAACAAACATGTTTTTTATTTCGACATTGAGGTCTGACGAAATGACCCAAGACAACACAATTTGAGCATCAACAAAAATCTTGATATCTGAGAACTGAGCTTTAATAGCTGAGAGAAATTGAGGAAGACATTTGAACGCTAGATAAACTGAAAGTAATTCCAAAGGAGGTAAAGTACGTGCTTGAATAGGAGCCACTTTAGCCTTGGGAAAAACTAAGTTTGATCCTGAAGGGCCAACTGCATAGACTGCAAATCCATAACAACTGGCACTAGCGTCACAAAAAATGACGAATGAAACAGAGTCGCTAGAATCGAAAGCTGAACGTTTGAAAGAAAGATTTTAAAGTTCTTGAAGATCTTTGTAAATCTTAGTCCAAACCTTCAATTCATCTTGACCGACTGTCTCATCCCAAGACAACTTAAGCTTCCACAATTTTCTCATGAGAAGCCTACCCCGAATGGTAACTGGGAGGTAAAGGGATAATTATCAAGGGGGTACAGTTGATCTATTATTAATTATAACATTGTTTGTTTCTGGAATAGTATTTACTATTTACTAATAGATCAACTGTACGCCCTTGATAATTGGTTAGGTTAAGTCGTAATATTTTCATTAGTTTTAACGAAAATATTCTGTCAAAATTGGTGGGGGGGGGAGATAACCTACAAGTACCGCTCAAATAAAGGATGCAAAGGAAAAAATTAATAGTTCTGGAAGTGCAACAAATAACCTAGGAAATAGCTTTTCGAAGTCTGAGAAATTTCAAAGTGACTTCATGAATGGGTTAAGTGCTATTTTGAAGCGTAATGCTGCACCACCTAACCTTCAGTGCAGAAATTTCAGTGGTTCTACCGACAAGCACGAGTTTAAAGACTTTCTTAGTCAGTTCGAGAATTTGATCGGTGTTCGTACTGATCTGACAAATTCTGCCAAATTATCATACTTAAAAGGGTACTTGAGGGACATAGCTTATCAATCAATTAAACATTTGTCAAATGTTGATGACAATTATCAGATAGCTCTAGACATTTTAGAGGATCTTTTTCTAGACATCCCTTATATAATTGATGAGTCACTCAAGAAATTAGTTACGGCTAATGAAATTGATGACTTTCAATATGATAAATTAAATAACTGGCTTAGTGAAATTCGAGCTATGGTTCTTGATCTTAAAAATTATGAGGTGGATTTAATGGATGAAACTTCGTCTGGTAGTTTGTTGTTGGGTCACATCTTAATAAGTAAATTACCTATTTCATTCAAGAAGGAAATTGTCCGCAAATGCGAATCCAATTACCCTTCTCCAAATCAAATTTTTGAGAATTATGGTGAGATTATTAAAACTTTGTCCAGATTAAAGTCTAGTAAAGCCAAGCCTAATCAAAATCTCAAAAAATTCTATAAACCCAATAATGTGGTAAAAAACATTAAAAGTGAAGAACCTAAAGCCACTCTTCAAAATTTTCAGACTGCAGCCTCAAATATGCCTCAACCTAAAAAAGCCAGTCCTAACTTTAAAAAGTGTAAATTTTGTGATGGCGACCATTCTTTAATTCGCTGTTCTAAATATGACACTTCAAAAAAGGCTTAAAAGATGTCAAGAAATCAATTTATGCTCTCATTGTTCGAGCATCAGACATTTGGGAAACAATTGTCCTGGTAAGGCTAACAAGCTCTCATTTTCTTGTGCAACCTGCAGTTTGAGCTCTCATATTTCAGCATTATGTCCCACGTTGGGTTCAAATAAAATAACTAATGGTGTCGAGACGCAGGTAAACAGTGTATCGGTGCATGCAGTGTCTTCGGAGAATCAGAAATTTCGAAGTCGCCTACCGTGACTCTAGAACTTGTAAATCAAAATAATGTCAAATCAGTTAGGTGTTTGCTAGATTTAGCTTCACAAAGATCATATATCAGACCCTCAGTTCTAGATGGTTGGGAATGCCAATTAAAGAAAAACCCTAAATTCGAATGTCTAGTAAGAACCTTCATTGGATCTCAAGTTAGAGAAATTCAAGAAGTGGAGTTGAGTGTAAGGCTGAATCCATCTAAAGCTACTCTCAAGAACTTCATCGTTGATGAAAAGATGGATTTAGATTATACCGTTCCAGAATTAAAAAAAGTGATTTCTCAACTTCAAGAAGGAATTAGATTCAGAATGATTTCATCTCAAATATTGAAGGATTAATTGGAATTAATGTGCCTTAAGATTTTATGCCATTCTCCTTCGTAAAACTCAAGAATGGTACTGCCATATCAGTTTCTCAAGGACTTATATCTATTGGAGAGTTGGATACTTTCAAGAGTCCAATTCAACATTCCAGCAACAATCGTAGATCTGTCAAGAAAATTCGTCAGTTTTCTTCAAGAACTCCTGTTAAAAAATTATGACTAGAAAGATCTTCGGAAATTGATCAACAAAATTCCATTCCTCTGACTGAGACTGATGGATCAAATTCAAGTTTCAATTCAAGTTTTGATTCGAGTTTCACGGCAGCGGAGCAATCTGCTGTTCAAGTTTTAAAACCTACTAATTCAGGGCTTTCGGGGTGTAAAAACCCTTGGCATTGTTCCCTTTTTAAACTTACTAACCCCTCAAGTGAAACACCGAATCGAAGCTTAGCTTCAAATATTCAAATATCCTGTTTAAATCAGGACTCAAATGGTTTACAGGTTCACGAGTCTAGAGATGGGGAGAGTTCGCTTGCGGTCTTCAACGATGATGAACCGGGTCTTCATTGTATCGTAAACTGTCATGAATCCGACCCCAAGTTATTTCAATCCTGGTAGCCAATATTATGTGGAGTTACCGTGGCATGAAGAGCTAATTAACCGTATTCCATCTAATCATAAAATAGCATTGGCAACTCTAAAAAGGGTAATTGGATTTCTCAATAAGAAAAACTTGCACTCTAAATATGCTGATGTATTTAAACAGCAATTAGATGATGAGATAATTGAAAGGTTTGATGTGACTCCAGACCAATATCAGAACTACATCTGGACACCTCATAGGCCGGTCATTAGGGTGGGAGATCAAGTTACAACTAAAATAAGGCCAGTTTTCAATTGTAGTTTGAAAACGGGTCAAGCTCTTTCTCTTAATGAAGCTGCATATCCTGGTGTAGACCTCATGAATTCACTGTTTACCTTATTATGCTCATTCAGAACCAATCAATACGTAATCCTTTCAGATATAAAGCAGGCATTTCTTCAAATCAAGCTCAAGCTTGATGTTGATAAAAATAGGTTTTGTTCTTTCTGGGAAGAGGACGGTCAACTATTAACTTATCGGTATACTACCATAGAATTTGGTCTGGCCAGTTCACCTTTCATACCCAATTATGTCATTAAATATCACGCTAATCAGTATCTAGATGATTTATGCTCTCAGGTTCTCAAGAAACATTTTTATGTAGATAATTTAATTTTCACAAATTCAGATCCAGAATTACTTCTGGAATTATACTCCACTTTAAATCAGAGAATGTCTGAGGGAGGTTTCAACCTTAGATCATGGAACACTAATCTAGACTGTCTCAAAAACATGATGGTTCAAGATCAAAAAGTTGAAACCTGCCTCAGACATTCTCTGATTATGTTTTTGAGACAGTCTAGATTAGTGTTTCATGATCTAAGGTTGAAGCCTCCCTCAGACATTCTCTGATTTAAAGTGGAGTATATAATTCCAGAAGTAATTCTGGATCTGAATTTGTGAAAATTAAATTATCCACATAAAAATGTTTCTTGAGAACCTGAGAGCATAAATCATCTAGATACTGATTAGCGTGATATTTAATGACATAACTGATAGAAATTTTTCATTTAAAGTAAAGTCATTAAATTTTGCAATTCTTAAGAGTTAAATTTTCTGAATTTAAACTAATTAAAGTTTAATTGTTTGAGTTTTTCATATTTATACAAGATTCCTGCTGATAGATAATTATTTCCTGTTCTGGAATTTAGTAATTTCAGAACAGGACCTAATTATCTATCAGCAGGAATCTTGTATAAATATAAAAAAACTGATCAAACCTGAAGAGAAATCAGCAACACAGCTAGCTAAACAGAGTTGAAACACAATAATCCTATAACCTCACTATTCAGAGCTTTGAAACCAATTAAACCGTCCAACAACTTCACTCTCAAGTCTCTTTCTGAAACCAAAAAAACCAGCAGATTTATTTCATGAGGCAGCCGGTACGGTTTATGGTTGTAGTGGTTTGAAAATACGAAACAACCGTTTGTTAAATAATTAATGAAACGATTGAATATAATGATGAGAAATAAATAAGTAAGGAGGAAAATAAATCTAATGCGTGATGTTTCTAATTTCGGGTTTTTACTGCAACATAATTATCTATTCTAATATTTGTTACGGTCGAACTGCAAACTTTGTTACTTACGGCCGGCCAAACCACTGTCCAGATTTGGATAATACTTCGGGGATAGGGGTAACTGAGGCCGGAGAAGAATATAGGCTATGTGGCGTCGGCCTCCGAGGTCATATATAAATATATATATATCAGGTGCCCCCCCCCCCCCCCCCCCCCCCAAAAAAAAAAACGCCTTGAGATTTGAACATCAATAACTTCAAAAATATGCATTTCACACTTCCAAAATTTACAAAACTTTTACCTCAATCTACTGATAAGCCATCATCAAAATTTTAGACCTCTACATAAAATACTTTTTTCACACCTGAGGGAACAATGGGGTATGGTGAGAAAAACGAATCTCATAAATTCTAAATGTGTATAGCTGTACCTGGCAACTATTCTAAGACTTGTAGTAGTTTCCTTAGCCTATGGATAATCTGTTAGTCTCTGAAAAATGTCAGGTGATATAGGCTATGCCCATCTTAAATACTGTTTTTTAAACTTACCCTTCAAATTATGGTTCTAACTAACGGTGAAAAAACGGTGATTGAAAAGTGTTTCTTGGAAAAAAGATGGACTGGGGTAAGAATTTTGAGGGAATTTCCAGCAATAACTTGTAATGTTACGTCTGTGAATAGAATAATTAAAAAACTTAAAGCAACTGGTTCGACGGCACGGAAGCGTGGAAGTGGTCGGCCTAAAACAGTTTACACTCAAGACAATATAGCAATGATCGAAATGATGAGCCTATCTCAAGAGGATCGACCTGGGTCACACTGCTCTCAGAGGAAAATTGCAAGAAATTTAGGTATCAGTCGAAGTTCCATACAAAGAATGCAGAGAACGGTAGTACTTAAAGCATTTAAAAGGATCCGTGTTTCAAGACGTGACAGCAATGTAAGAGCTAAAAGAAAAATTCGTTGTAGAAAATTGCTTGATAGATTTTCGTCCAATGATGTTAATAAAAATAGTTTTTACAGATGAAAAAGATTTCACCATCGAGATTGCTCGAAACTCCAGGAACGATGTTGTTTATGGTCGGCGTAAGAAAGACATTCCTCCATCGAGACTTTACCACCAGACAAGTCGGTTTTCCAAAAAAATCATGGTATTAGCAGGTGTATCGTGGAATGGAAAGACGAAAATTCATTTCATTTCAGAAAATAAAAAATTAATTCAGAAACCTATGTAAATCTCTTAGAGGAGAATCTTTTGCCTGATTGTTGGCGTCTGTATTATGGAAACGATTTCATACTCCAACAAGATGGTGCTACAGCTTATACTAGTAAGTTCATACAGGATTATCTACAACAGAATGTAGGCAACCTCATTGGAAAAAGCGACTGCCCCCGTAATCACCATAATTCATATTTGTTGATAAGATGTGAATAACAACATTTTTTCAGTTTATGATATTCGTTTTTTTCACCTACCTCATTGTTCCCTCAGCTGTGGAAAAAGTAGTTTATGTAGAGGTCTGACATTTTTATGATTGCTTATCAATAGATTGAGGTAAAAGTTACTTAAATTTGGTAAATGTGAACTGCATATTTTTGAAGTTATTGATGTTCGAATCTCAAGGCGTTTTTTTTGGGCCACCCGATATATGACCTCGTTGAGTCTCATATATATATATATATATATATATATATATATATATATGCAGTAAAATCACAGAATAACACGTGATCTTATTAATAAGCAAACAACCACAGGGAAAAGGAAAAAAAACAATCCGAGCGCTTTCGTGATATATTCACATCTTCAGGGACAAGAAAGAAATAGACAGAATTTACCAAATAAATTAGTTAAATACACAAGCGAAAAATTCCCAATCGGCAACTCAATTTAAAAACAATAAAACATTCTAAAGATTGTTTCCAATAGGTAACTTAAACTAAAGGCTACTAAATTATTGAATACATAAGAACTATATAAATGAAATTAGACAATTAACATGTACAGAAAACAAAAATTATTATAACAGTTATTAAAAATAGCATTTAATTAAAGCAGGCAGTTAAGTGGCAAGAATTTAAGGAAACAAAAGACATGGTGCCATCGTCGTACGGAATATTCCGAATCAGGGCCGTTTCCTGGCATAAGCAGACTAAGCGGCCGCTTAGGGCCCCGCTGCTACTAGGAGGCCCCTAGACAGGCTCCCAGGTCATAGCTCAGTGGCCAAGAATAGGAATATAGCTGAAGTTATTATTATTATTATTATTATTATCATTATTATTATTATTGTCGTATTAATTAAAGTTTTTGTATGAGACAAATGTGATAAAACAGAGACAAACGAAACCTTTTGGTCGTTATGTGTAAATAACTATTGTGAGATCTTATTTCTATATTATTTAACTTTATTCTAACTATATGCTTATACTTTCCTAAATGCTTAATTTTTCTAGTATTGTAAAACATTATTTCACTAATTTACTAATTATTAAGAGATTTTGTCACACTTTAAAACCTAGGATTATTTTTGTTATGTTTTCAAGTTTATTAATTCTTTTCTCATCTTTTTCAGATAATGTGAATTTTGTTGGTTAAAACCTAAATGATCTGATTATATGAATGTATTTGATTAACGTTACAATTATAACAATTATTATTATTGTTATTATTATTATTATTATTATTATAATTATTATCATCATCATCATCATCATTATTATTATTTAGCAGATTAGTTGTGGTTAACTAGATGTGACTTCGTGCATCTTGGAAAATGAAACGACATTATCCATCAGGAGCTGAAAAACGGAAAAAGAAGAAAATAAAGGAGGAGAAGCTTTCCAGTAGCACAGGTGAGATGTGCCACTTGTATATTCTTATGATTACAGTTCAGGCAACTAGGTTATGTAGACCATCAAGCTAGGCAAGTGCTCAGGAATCGTGTAGCGTAAGCTAGTCTCTGTAATATTTATAATATTTCGAAATGTGAAATTTAATGGATCACATCACCTCAAATTCTGTTCACACAGATCAATTATAATTATCAAACAAGATAAGAAAGAGTATTTTAGCAAAAATTAACAGAATATGTAATGTTATGTTCTTCTCAAGAGCACTACTGAAATATTTGGAAAAGCCATCCTCAGCAAAGCCTGATGAGCATCATGGGCCAACAGCAGGACCATCCTCTATGCAACCTCAAACACCAGTAGAAGTAGAGCCTGATGAACCAACAAGTGGGCCATCTTCTGTTCAGCTTCAAACACTACACACAGGCATTTCTACTGAGCAACAAGAACCAAGATCTGCTTCACCGCTTGATCCGTATGACTGGCCAGTTGTCCTGTCAGATTCCTTGAAGACAGATCTGGTGTCTCGAGGACCATTTCAAATCAGTCCAGATTTCACATTCCCTAAAAGAGAGGACGGTGGAAGCGTTCATCACCATTACATGTACAGAACATTAATTAATGGGGGAAAAATAAAGCGAAGCTGGCTGATGTACTCTGGAAGGAATGATGCTCTTTATTGCTTCTGCTGCAAGTTGTTTTCAAGGAAGTCGTGCAAACTAATTACGGATGGACTTTCAGACTGGATAATCGTTGGTTCGCTTCTGAAAGGCCATGAAAATAGTTCAGAACATGCAGATAACATGGCAACATGGAAGGATCTGGAACTGCGGCTAAAAACTGGGAGGACCATTGACCAAACTGAAATGTCATTAATGGAGGTAGAGCGAAGACGCTGGCGAGATGTTCTCACACGTGTTGTAAGTATAATCCAATCACTGGCAGAGAGAAACCTTGCTTTCAGGAGGTCTTCCTCTACATTGTACAATTGAGACAATGGCAACTTCTTGAAGGAGGTTGAGCTGCTTGCCAAATTTGATCCAGTGATGAAACAACACATCAACAGAGTCGAAAGTGGCCAATATAGTCATTCAAGTTACCAAGGAACCATCATTCAAAATGAGCTCAGTGGGTCCATTAGTGGGAAGATCTTGGATGCCATTGTTGTAGAAATAAAACAAGCTAAATATTACTCTCATTTTAGACTGCACTCCAGACATAAGCCACCAAGAACAGATGTCGATTATTATCAGAACTGTTAAAATGGGTGAAGTACCAGAAATAAAAGAATACTTCTTGGGCTTTCTTGAGGCTTCAGAAAGTACAGGCCTGGGTTTATCAGTTCTGATTCTGAAGAGACTAGATGAACTGAATATTCACTTTGATGACTGCAGAGGACAGTCATATGACAACGGAGCGAACATGAAGGGCAAGAACAAAGGTGTTCAGGCAAGGTTATTAGAGAAGAACTGTCGTGCACTCGTATGTTCCATGTGGGGCTCACACTCTGAATCTTGTAGTGGCTGATGCAGCTAAAGCTTCCACAGACGCCATCAGCTTCTTTGGCAACGTACAAAAATTGTACAACCTTTTTGCAGCAGCTACACAGAGATGGACAATCCTAAAGAAGCACGTGAACATAACACTCACGTCTTGGAGTGAAACCAGGTGGGAGAGCCGGCTTAAGAGCATTGAGGCTGTGCTATATCAGAGCCACAACATCAGAGAGGCCCTGTTGGAAGTCAGAAACAATGCCACAGATGCCATAGCCAGGACTGAAGCACAAGCACTTGCAGAGGAGGTAGGGTCTTATCGTTTTCAGATTTGCACAGTAGTATGGTATGACATTCTTCATGCAGTTAACCATGTGAGCAAACTTCTGCAGTCTCCTACAATGCAGTTTGATGTGGCAGTCAACCTCCTCACAAAAACAAAAGACTCACTCACCAGCTACAGAAACACAGGTTTTGTTGCAGCACAAGTCGTAGCTAGGGACATATGTGAGGAAATGAATGTGGAGGCTGTGCTGAAGGAGAAGAGGCTCAGATTCACAAAAAAGCACTTTGCTTACGAAGCTCCTGACGAACCATTTACAGAAGCCTTAAAGAGGCTGGAAGTCAAATTTTTCAATGTAGTGGTGGATTGTGCCATCGGGTCAATAAATGAGAGATTCAAAACATTAGATGATGTGAGGGACATATTTGGGGCTCTCCTAAACTTCACCACAATGAACAAGGAAGACTTGTCCTGCAAGTGTGAAAAGCTCTCTAAGATACTGAGCTCTGGAGCTGACTCTGACATTGATGGAAGAGAACTGGCCCTCGAAATTAAGAACTTGCCGACTTTACCTTCACACAACATGACTGCATTGGAGCTTCTCTCCTTCATTCATCAGAAGCAACTGGAGGAACTATACCCCAATCTCTGGGTTGCACTAAGAATTGCCTGCACTCTACCTGTGACAGTAGCGTCAGCCGAGAGGAGCTTCTCTAAGATGAAGCTAATCAAAAACTACCTCAGATCATCAATGGAGCAGGATCGCTTCAGTGGCCTTGGCATCATAAGTATCAACCAGGACGTTGGCATGGAGATTTCATATGATGATGTTATTGATGATTTCGCCCAGAAAAAATCTAGGAGGCAAAAATTTTGAAGATACAAACTGTTCTGTATAACTGTTAGCTATTACACGATTGTATCGTAGTTAGTAATTGTTTGGTAGTTGATAATTGCATTATTTTTTTATACATAGTTCTGTGTCATTCATTCTAAATAATGTACAAACTAATTTTCAGGAATTTCATGAAGAGTATTTTTTCTGTTTGTCTTCTGAAAGTACATATTTGTTGTTTTGGACATAAATGTTTCATTAAAATTGTTTCATAATTGTTTTTTATTAACACAGCCATTTTTTGTATGTGTGTGCTGAGGTGATGTAGTAAGGCATGAGTTGGTGGATGGAGGGGTGGGGCCTCAAATGGGTATACTGCTTAGGGCCCCCTAATGGCTAGAAACGGCCTGTGGCTACAACTATAGAATTAATTAAGCTGTGCATAGTAATATTTTAGGCAGAAATTTGGTATGGCTATGGGAAATCCCTCTCCCCCCTTTTAAGTAACTTATATATGGAGTTTTTTGAAAGTAAATTATTAAGGAAGATTCTGCCAAATTACGTTCCTTGGTTTAGATATGTAGATGATATTCTTTGTCTTTGGCCAGAAACTTTAAATCTCAATGAATTCTTACCCAAGCTTAATAATTTAACTCCCTCTATCAATTTTACAGTTGAAATAGAAAAAGACTCATCGATCCCTTTTTTAGATGTTTTAATATATAGGTCTGGGAAAAAGTTTAAGTACGATATTCACAGAAAACCCACTAATAATTGTTCCTATATACATTATTATTCGGTTCACCACATTAACGCAAAAAGAACCGTTCTTTCTACTTTGTTCCTAAGATGCTTACGAATTTGTAGCCCAGAGTTCATTGATGATGAAATTAGTAAAATATATAAAATTGCGTTTGATTTAAAATATCCAAAGAACTGCATAGATAAATCCTTAAAAATGGCAAAGAAAACCTTCTAAGAGGTAAAGGACAAGATTCCTTAGAAATTTAGATGTAATTAAGAATTCATTGATTAAAAACTCCCCTTTAAGTGAACAGGGTTGTGTATATAAAATTCCATGCACAATATGTAATAAATTTTACATTGGTCAAACTGGTAAGACGCTTGAGTTACGTATTAAGCAGCATAAATACAGTATAAGAATCGGCCAGGAATCTAACGCCATTTTCATTCACGTAAGAGATACTAATCATCCCATTGACTGGAAAAATGCCTCCAAATTAAGTTTTAGTAAATTTATTGTTAGTAGAAATATACTTGAATCGAGTGTGATCAAGAATAATGCGGATTTGGTTCTTAATATTAGCTCTGGGCTTTATAAATTAGACTCGTACATTGTTAGAAAGTTGGTGTAGGGCCTATTAGTTTTGACCGCATTCTTGCCCCTTAACTGTTTGCCTTAATTAAATAAATAATATTTTGAAGAATTGTTAACATTCTTATGTGTACATTTTAATTGTATTTTTCTTTCATATAATCTTTATGTACTTGATAGTTTATTTAGACTTTTGAACAGGTTATCTATTGGGAAAAAATTTTCAGTTTGTTTGTAGATATTCGAAATATTTCGTACAACGATTGCACCATGTCTTTTGTTTCCTTAAATTCTTGCCATTTAACTGCCTGCTTTAATTAAATACTATTTCTAATAACTGTTATAATAATTTTTGTTTTCTGTACATGTTAATTGTCTAATTTCATTTATATAGTTCTTATGCATTCAATAATTTAGTAGCCTTTAGATTAAGTTACCTATTGGAAAAAATCTTTAGAATGTTTTATTGTTTTTAAAATGAGTTGCCGATTGGAATTTTTCGCTTGTGTATTTAACTCATTTATTTGGTCAATTCTGTCTATTTCTTTCTTGTCCCTGAAGATGTGAATATATCACGAAAGCGCTCGGATTTCGTGTTTTTTTCCTTTTTCCTGTGGTTGTTTGCTTTTATATATATATATATATATATATATATATATATATATATATATAACCTCGTTAAGTCGTGATATTTTCGTTAAAACTAACGGAAATATCACGACTTAACCTAACTAATCGTTAAGGGCGTACAATTAACCTAACCGGGCATTCAGTTAACCTAGCCGGGTACTCAGTTGACCTAACTGGGCACTCAGTTGACCTAACCGGGCATTCAATTAACCTAACCAGTTGGTTAATTTTTACATTCACGTCTGATTCTAAAGTTGTTTAAAATTAATCGAAACCTACGGGAAAATTATTGAATACCCGGTTAATTCAATAATATGGCGGAATATTTTTGCTACCCGCACGAAGGGCGGGTTCTCTGCCAAAAGCGTTCAACTTCCACCAGGGCAAAGCTGGATCGCTCCGCTAGTACACTATAATGCACTTTGGTGGTGTAGTGGTTAGCATCGCTGACTACGAATCCACCGGCTCCGAATTCGACTCCCAGTGACGGCAGATGGTGCGCAGCTAACCCAACTGTTCATCCTTCAACACAATAAAAGTTGGTTGGTAGATAAATGGGTACCCTGGGTAGTCTGTGGTTAAGACGCTGGGCTGCTCAACAGGAAGTCGTGAGATCGAGTCCGGGCGAGGACTTTGTAATTTCCGACCAGCCGTGGTGGATCGTCGTTCGGATTCCACGTTAAGTTGTTGGTCTAAGGTGGAGCAACAAGCTTGACCTTCGTCAAAATGAACAATTCGGGCAGAAACAAAACCAAAGTTTACGAAGGTTTGTATGAAGCTACGTCCACACTACACTGCTTTCGTTACAAATGTCCACTAACACGTGTTCATGAACTTTTGCTAACATGTTAGCGGAAGTTCATGAACATCCACTAACTAAATGTATGTTAACATTAACATTCAAGCCGTGTTAATGGCGAAATGTTCATGAATATTTGTTATCCAAAAATTTGGAAAACATTCACTAACATTTGCTAACATCTGAATACTGCGCATGCACACCTATCCCTAAACGATCACGCACGTTTAGGGAAAACTGGTGTCCTTTCTGGAAACTGATGGAGATAATTTTTTAAGTAAAGTCTCAAAATCACTGGACTCTCAAAAAAATGTTAACACCTGTAAGGTCATCCATTACGAGCTCCTTCAATAGTCTCTTTTTCTTCCTATCAGAGTAAGTTCCGTTTATTTACCCTATAGTACCTGTACAGCTAATTTGTTTCTTTTGGACACATGTGCTGTGTACATATGGAGGCATCGAAGCACAAAAAGTACTAAACTGGCTTCTGTGTCCACACTTTGGCTGTAGTGTGAACAGAATGTTAATATTAACAAAAGCTCGTAAATAATGTTCATGAACCATCATGAATATGTTAATGCAGGTTAATAAATATCTATGAACGTTGTTCATAAACAGTGTTAATCTTAACAATAGTGTGGACGTAGCTTTAAAGTACAATTAATAAATGCCCAAATTGTTTCATTAAAAACAGTCAATAAATTCCGCGCTTTTATTGATTATATATATATACACAGGGTGTCCCAAAAAAAACTATATACTTTTATATACAGTATATGATGCTATAAAGAGTATATAGTTTTTTTTGGGACACCCTGTATATATATATATATAATACTCCTGAAAATTAAGTAAGTGACTTGAGGATTCCATTAAATTCATTAAAACCAATGATCGAACAACGCGAATAAAAATTCCGTTGAAGTGAATAGGAATTTGATGAAAATAGTTATTGAAATTGCTCTTCCTTTTCAGCGTAACTTGGAAATTAGTGACGTTATTCACGAGTGACGTCATGCTCTGAGACGTCACACGCTGAAGAGTGGACAAAAAATAGCGAGGATAAATTTTTAAAATTAGTCAAAACACTTATCGTATTTCCCGGCGTATAACACGCACTTTTTTTTTCCCCCAAAATACTCCAAAAATCACCCTGCGTTAAAATTAACTCGTTAAAATTGTACATGTGAAGTGAGGTAGGAGGTATATTTTTCCTAAATTTTCATTTTCCTAAATTTTCTCTTCAAAATTAGGGTGCGCGTTATACGCCGGGAAATATGGTAATTCGCGAGTTTTTATTTTGTATTTTTGTTATATATATATGGTGCAATGTCGTGGTGTGTTTCTGATACCAGATTTCAAATTTTGAAGTTACCATGGTTTGCCTTTTTTAATATCATTAACAACTGGTTTTTCTTGTTTTTCTTGTTTTTCTTAAGTTTTCTTGCGTGTTTTCATCAGCACGTATTTTCTACCAACCTTTCAAAAATATAAAATGTTTGTTTTTTTTCTCTTTATTTATAAAATCAAGAATATAGTTTTCACGCGGTTATCCGTGATTTATTCAGCAGTGAATCGAATTAACCGCGATTTACTAATTGTAATCATTGTGTTCTTATCCGTTATCATGACACCTGAGTTAACCGTGATTTGGCGAGGTTTACAACCTCTGCTCACTTCCAGGCAGTCCACCACAACGCGCTTCAGTCAGTGTTTCTCCGCACAATGTTAGCAGAAGGGGCATTCCAATGTTCAGGAGCGGATGACTTTCATATCTTGTAACGAGTACAAACTACTTAATTGCCTATTATACTGTAATAGAATAATAGTGTGTGGTGGCGCGCGAGGTGGAAGACCAATCAGTGGTGGTGGGCAGCAGCGGCTGCACCAACCACCCACCGGCGGGGTGTACTGAGTTAACCGTGAAATTGGGTAATCAATGATAATGAACCCCCCTCAATCATGGATAACTGATTCAGCACTGTACTATATTTATTGGATAATTTTCTTCTGTGCATTGAAATTATATATATATATATATATATAATTTTCGGATCAAATGTAGAATTCGGACCCCAGCCTTCTTTAGTTAGCTTTATTAGGCTAACTAACGAAAATATCATGACCTAACCTAACCAGTCGTCAAGGGCGTGCAGTTAACCTAACGATTGGTTAGGTTAGGTCGTGATATTTTCGTTAGTTAACCTTATAAAGCTAACTAAAGAAGGCTGGGGTCCGAATTCTACATTTGATCCAAATTTTCTTCTGTGCATTGAAATTATATATATATATGTAATGCGCCTCGGTGGTGTAGTGGTTAGTGTCGCTGACTACGAATCCATCGGCCCCGGGTTCGAGACCCGACGGCAGACAGCGCGCAGCAAAACCCAGCTAAAGAAAGTGGTTGGTAGATAAATGGGTACCCTAGGTCGCCTAGTGGTTAAGACGCTGGGCTGCTGATGGGGCGTGGTTCGGATTCCACGTTAAACTGTAGGTCTAAGGTGGAGTGAAAAGTTGACCTTCGTCAGAATGAGCAATTCGGGCGGAAGCTAACGAAAGGTGTGTATATATATATATATATATATACTCTTAAACGTATAAAGACAATTAAACGCAACACTTAATTATCTGCTGGTCGTATTCCGGAAGTCATCATTCGCTCCAGGTGTTGGGGCTAATAATAATATAGTCCAAATTTTGGAAAAGCTCATATATATATATATATATACACACACACTCGTATATATATTTTTTTTTTTTTTTTTTTTTTTTTTTTTCCGACTCACAGGAACGTTTCATTTGCATATTTTCATTAATAACGGTCATACGTTTATTTTTAACTTGGAGCAAATATTGGTTCTCGACTAACATGATTTGAATTGGGTGATTCTGTTTTCGATCGTATATCTCTTTTTTTCTCTTACTTCGCGCAGATGTTGCGCGGCACACAAGTGGCAACATTAACGGAAAAAGCGATGAGCAACAATATTTGTGCAAATGTTATACGTGTATATTAATTACTTCGTCACACTCGTTCGTGACGCACGCATCCAAAACTTTACATATTTCATTATATATATTTACATTTTCGTATTTGAAAGTATCTTTGAAACGATATTAATTTCTTTGCGATCCATTTTATTCGCAAATGGCTCGTTCTCGACCATGAAACTGAGGAACTGATAAACGAAATGGAACGATCAATGATGCCTAAAATTTAGGATAGTCTAGGATAAATGAGATCTTTTAAATCAATGCTTCAAATCAAATCCTTGCGGAAGAATTGAAAAATTAAAGAATAAATCTATAACACACACAAGCGCAGAGCTCGCACTTCATTAAAGCTCTTACTGCTTCATTGAGTTATAATTAATTCAGAGCTGGGCACTTGCGGCATATTGCGGTACTGCGGTACTGCTGCACTACCAAACCGGTACCAAACCGGTACGCGGAAATTTGAATGCGGTAGCGGTACTGCGGTACTTTCAGCGATCCTTTGCGGTACTGCGTTATGGGGGCCCGGGGTGGTAGTGCGGTGGTACCGCAAGTACCGCAGTACCGCAAAATATGCCGCAAATGCCCAGCTCTGAATTTAATTATATGGACAAATATGCATCTACAATATATATATATATATATATTATATATAGTATATGAAGTTTATCCTTCAGAGTGCCCACAGGGTCCCTTTGCAGTGAAATTACGACATATCTATATGTTGCCATTGTTTTTCATGCACAGGGACTTTGTGGTCACCCTGTATACTTTACGTGTTCTCTCAATAATTTCAAAAGAAAATTTGTACAGGAAACTATTTAGGGTCATTTTAGATTATTGTGTACAATCTATGAAATTAAAATTTTCTGATAAGAACCAGTTTTGATTATAGTAAATTATAAACAAAAAATGTTTATATTTTGGTCGTAATACTTATTCTCTAAAAGGGACGGAAAACAATTTAGGGCTAAAAGTAAAAAAAACTTTACTCGTAAAAGAACGAAATGTCTGTTTATAGTTTACGATTTTTTTCATTAATTTTAAAGAAAACGATTTGTGACGTGAAAGATTTAGGATTCATTTTAGATTATTACATAGAATATGACAGTTTAATTTTCTGAACGGAAACCACGGTATAAATTTTATACCATAAAAATTGTTTAAATTTTGGTCAGTAATTAATTTCAGAGTATGACGAAAATAATTTCTTAAACCGAAAAAAAATTATTCATAAAAACTAATAATTAATTATCAGTTCAGAAAAAATACTTTGGCCCCATTTTAAGTATTTGGCAACCTCCTCATTGCCAGTTAGTGTCTTAAAAATACAGAAAATGTAACTCCGCATTTTGATAATATTAAATAGAGAATAAGCGTTCCATTTGTTTCATCAGTTCCGTTGCAGAGGAGAATCCTTCAACTGAACCAAAAGAATACAGCATCAAAATAATGGTTGAAGGGTTGTTTAATCAAATATCGCAAACGTATGCATAATAATTACTCTAATACTTATTTCTAACGTATATTCAAAGGTTTCATTAACTAAAAAATTAAGGAGGTTTTAAAATTTTAATTATTAAAAAGTTTATTACAAAATTAATTTAATTAATATCCTACAGATGCAAATGACATCATCTATTTTCTGTTTGTATTCTATTCCATAATTAAATTACAATTATAATTACATATAAATTAACTCCTAAGGCATGTATGCACAAAATCATATATATACGAGGGTAAGTTAAAAAGTATCTGCAATTTGTCTGGTTTTTTTTTACCAGAATTGTCTACACTGCTAACCGTTGGCAGCGCTACAGTCACCGAGCGCACAGATCGCTGCTTCGTGGGAATGAGACCTTGACACTCAGTTGTTCAGTTGCAATCGCGCTGCAAACATGACCGCACCACTTTCGACTTGCACCAAAGAAGAGTAGCGTGCTGTCGTTCGTTTTTTTGTGGGCTGAGGGCGTAAAAGGGGCTGAAAATGTTAATCAAGTTTTTCCACAGCGGAGCTCGCACGAACGGATCGAAATGTTCAAAAATGGCCGAACAAGTGTCACCGACACCGTCGATGTGGACGGCCGCCCTGAACGTTCTGCGTCGGCGACACTTGTTCGGCCACTCTTGAACACTTCGATCCATTCGTACCCGCTAAGCTGTGGGAAAAATTTCAGCACCTTTTACACCCTCAGCCCACAAAACACGAACGACAGCAAGCTGTTCTTCTTTGTATGGTGTAAGTCGAAAGTGGTGCGGTCACGTTTACAGCGCGACCACAACTAAACAACTGAGTGTCAAGGTCTCAATCCCACGAAGGCAACGATCTGTACGCTCGGCGACTGCAGCGCCGCCAACGGTCAGCAGTGTAGACAAATCTGGAAAAAAAGATAGACAAATTGTGGATACTTTTTGACTTACCCTCGTGTATTCTAAAACATATATTTAATGGAAGTCATGAAATAAATGTAAAAATATAAATTCATAAACAAATAAAGTAAATTTTTAAAAATGCAGTAAAACAATGTGTCACCTTTGAAAATAATGAAATATATAAATAACATTAAAATATCTTAAAAGCTATAAGAAAGAATTATGCGTTACAACAAATTGGTCCCTTTAGTTTATCCTAAAAAGAAAATAACACAGTTAATGATAAAAATTGCGCAAATATCGATAAAAGAATCTTTGAAACAAATGCATTTTCACTACTTTATCTTCAATTTACTCGACTAAAATGCTTGAATTTGCGATAAAGAGTTCGTTTGGATTATTATATTTGTTTTTGGGCGCCATATTCATATTGGGTTTCCTGTTTCTCAGATTGTCTTGGTTTTTGGCCTGAATTACCCTGTCCGCTGGGTCTTCCACCATTAATGCAATGCGTTCCGGATCAGATAATCGATCCAGTAGTTCGTAGAATCGCGCATGACTTAAATGCTGCTTTAGACGATACAATAAGTAAACATCTCCGATTTTACATGAACTGAGCACTGCTACTACTGTTTCACTCACTGTGTCTTTCGCGGTAACAGGCTTAGCGACGCGAAGGATCATCAACCTAAAATAAGGAAGCCACATGAATCCAAGGAAGATCAAGTACGCGCAAGTCAGGGTAGTCAACACGATCAACCATAACCAAACTACCAAGAAAACCTTTTCGTACAATTCCATCACTGTTAGATGACAACCGAATGTTTCAATCCTTTTCGCTGTTAACATGTATTCCTTCGTTATTTTACAGGTGGCAAAAGGTGGGAATGTTGTGGACATATAATCCGTGAAATTTTGAGGGTCTCTGAAGTAGGGGTATGACATCCACCCGTAATGTACGAATCTGCCTTGAAATATGAAATCAAGAAACTGGAAACAAAAGATGTCCACAAAGAGAGCGATAAAATTGCACCCAACAAATTTGAAATAAATGCCATTATGAGTGTTCAAATTGTAAGCGATGTATCGAGCCGCTCTTTCAACAAGTTCTCGCTCTGTCTGGTCATATCGATGGGAATGTGCAGCTAAATCTTCAACAAGTTTCTTAAGACGAGGATTTTCAGAATTTTTGGAGAACTTTCTAGGAATGTAAAAGCAAAAGGCTAAAACTAACAATGTCCAATGGATCCATCTATAAAAGAGTAGAAACCTTTTATTAGTGTCTCCCAAGTCAATATATGGGTATGAAAGGCAGATGTTGATGTAATCGAGACGGACTTGAGTATCGGCATTGAAGTGGGAGACGCAAGTAATAACGTCTCTGTGGTACCACGAGTACCATACTGCGGAGAAACCAGCTAGGAAAAGCCAGAAACTCCACTGATAATGCATCTTCAAGACAAGTCCATCGCAAGGAGATGTACATATGGCGCGTTTCTTCTTGAAGATATTGACAACATTACCCACCATCTGGCGGATAATGTCGGTTCCACCATGGCCTACGATAGTCATCTTTCAGATCCTGAAAAATAATGTTGCGTTAAAGAACATCGTTTTGTTATTCTTTATTCACGTTTAACAAGTGAGTTTACCAGTAATATAAGTTAACCTTTCAGAGCGAGACAGAAGCAAATCATCCGAAATCATAGGAAGCATAAGAAATTTAGTTAATTTTAAGTTGACGTTAAACGACTTTCTAAATAAGTACTTTTCTGTTAATTTTTCACTTAGTTTGCATCACAAGGTGAACATCTAGGAAGATCCATGTTAATCCTCATAAGTACAATAATACTTAATGTATAAAATGTTCATCGTGTATTATTATTCTACAAGAATGCTTGAATTGGGTAAATATCGTCCCTCAGGCTTGTTGAACATGGCCTCAGGAAACTTGCCTGGAGACTTCACTTGTCCTTTGTTTCGTTGTCGTAGGTCTTGAACGCCTCCCTTTGGATTGTGGTGGTCCACAGATACGCTTTCTAGTAAATGTTTAGTAGTGAAATTAGGATCAACGATTCTTCTGAGCAGTTCGTAATAACTTGCGTGACTAAAGTGTTGGCGAAGGCGATATAACAGATACACATCCCCGATCTTGCATTCGACAATTGATTCACAAATTATTGTTCGAATTTTATTGTTCTTTACCTTTATGGGTTTTGAGATTCTCAGTATTAACAATCTAGCCCATGGTATCCAAAAGAAGAAGAGATAAATGATATATATAACTGTCATGACTGTAAGCATTATCAACCAGATCCATATGACGAAGAACAACTTCTCATACAATTCCATCACTGTTAGATGACAACCTAAAGTTTCGTGTCTTTTATTAGTCAGCTGGTAAGTAACGCCGAGTTCACAAAGAACGAAAGGTGGAAACGTCTGAGACATGTAATCATCAAATTCTTCAACATTCCTGTTGAAAGGATAAGTCTTCATTACGTACTTCATGAATCTTCCTTGGAATACAAAATCGAAGAAATGAAACACAAATACGTCAATTATCAAAGCTATTACATTACAAGTTAAGTATTTGAAGAACAGCCCATTGTGAGTTCTCAAATTTAATACAATATAACGAGCCGTCCTATCTACTTGTTCCTTCTCAATAATATCGTAACGATGCGCAACCATGGCTAAGTCTTCAAATAACTTTTTAACTTTTGAGTTTTCTGAAATTTTGGAAATCTTACGAGGGATGTAATACAAGGCCGCCATCAACAGTAAAGCCCAATGAATCCATCTATAATACAAAATATATCGTCTGTCTCCGTTGCTCTCTAGTAAGAAAGGATATGATAAACAAATATTAATATAATCCAAACGAACTTGAGTTTCGGCATTGTAATGAGACGCGCAAGTTATAACGTCTCTGTGGAACCATGAGTACCAGATAGCTGAAAAGCTCCCTAATAAAGCCCAAAATGTCCACTGGTAGTGCATTCTAAGCACCATACCATCGCAAGGTGCCGTACAAACGGCAGGACGTTTATTGAAGATATTGATAACATTTCCAACGAGTTGTCGGATAATGTCAAACGATCTTCCACTTTGACCCGGAATTCCCATATCGCTTTCTCTGCAAAGGGAGAACTTATATTACTGGTAACATTCACTCACCCTCTGTCTTAAATTACTATATTTCTCACGTCAATAGTTGTTTCAGATGGGAACGCTGGATTACATTTTCATTAATATATGAATTAATTAATAATAACAGCCGCAACTAGAGGTAGCTTTAATGAAAATCGAGAGTACCGTAGTTTGCACTTGTATTAACAAAAGCATATAATGGGGCTACTGGTGTTTAAAAATAAGGACTGCGCTATATAGCCAAACATGCATTGCAAAAAATTTTAAAAACATTTACCTATTGCTCTAAGGAAATAAAAGTGGACAAAAACCTTGACAGTAGGTCCTAATGGAAACTGCAAATGAGAGAAAAATTTCAAGGATTAAGAAGTGCCAATTTTTTTTATTTAGATAATCTATAAAGATTCTTGTTTATAACGCAACTTAAAATACAAAGCAATTAGTTGAGTGTTTCTACCATTTGTTGTTTATTATATAAGTTATGAGGTAACATCACTGGTGCGAGAAGTGATGTACAGAGAACTGAAACAGTCAACTAAGTGAATGGGCAGTTTTTAAGTTGTAGTTTGATATCAAGTTTTATTGTCCTGGGCTGCTTTGCAGGTTGCAAATATTATTTTGCTGTGTTACTCTATGAAGCTGGCAGGTTAGATACTGAAGCAGTTTAATGCCTTTTTGTAGATATACATAAATGCAATATTTAGCCAAATCACTCGTCTTCATATCACTGAGTTGGCACTTTTATACTCCTTAAATAGTAGAGGAATTTTTTTTTCCTCTGATATATATATATACAGGGTGAGTCAAAAGTAGCGCCCGATTTCTGTTTTTTCGGCTGTCAGATTCTTTGAAAATTGCAAGTAAAACAGCTTGGTACAGTTCCGTAATAATTTTCCCCCGAATAAATGGTTAGATAAACATGTCATTCATTTATTTCTACCTTCTTGTACACTGTAATACAAATGGCAAACAAACAATCAACTGACAGAAATCGGGCGCTACTTTTGACTCACCCTGTATATATAACCGTCGACAGGGCGGTAGAGTCAATACAGATTCAGGCTCGGTGGGTCAAGGGGCCGCGCCCGTCAGAGAAAATAAGAGGCCCACGTCTTTAAATTTGTCCCGGACCAGAAAACGTCTGTGGATTTTTGTCGTCGGGCCTAACTATATGTACCATCAATTCCAATAGTCGGGATAGACTAGGTCGTTAGGAGGTGTGGTCCAGTGTATCCCAACTTTTATAACTGAATGTACACCTTCCATTTATACAAAAATATTATAATCCGGTAATAAAAACCCACTCTAATAGACAGAGTTTATTTTCACAACAATTTCGATGCCCACTGGCATCCTCTTCAGGTGGATACAGTATCCACCCGAAGAGGATGCCAGTGGGCATCGAAACTGTTGTGGAAATAAACTCTGTCTATTAGAGTGGGTTTTTATTATCATAATTTGACCTTCACGTAGAAAAGTGAAGTTTTTTGCATTTATATTATAATCCACTAATCTTATGAACAGCTGCAAAAATATTATCGCAAAATTTTACGCCAGCAATATGCACATACAAAATTAGAATGTATTAATAAACATACTTATTAAAAATATAATTACAAATTTCTGAATATATGAAACATGTATAATGCAAGTTTAAAACAAATTAATCTGTTTTGGTTTTAATTTAAAATAAGCTGAAATAGGACAAAATTCTACATTTGAATTTTCTTAGTACCAATGACTTTTAAAACTTAGTATATATATATATATATATATATATATATATATATATATATATATATATATATATATATGTGTGTGTGTGTGTGTGTGTGTGTGTGAAAACGAACATCAAAGAAGAGTGCCAATTTTTTAGACGCAGCCAACACAATTCAGCTGTTAAATACCATCCAGCAATTACAAAATCAGCTGACAAATATAGGAATCCGAGAGCCGGACAGAAGGCACGCACAAAGGCACTTCATGCGTTATCGGGCCAACAGGTACCGACAAAGATAAAAAGAGGTAAATTCACGGAGGACCACAAGGTAACGAAACCGGCACCCCCATTGGAAAACAAATCGGAACCACCTGTATGCGAAAACGATAGAGAAAAAATAAAAATAATCCTAGCCAACATTTAGGGCCTTAAATCAAACCATTCCCCGAACAGTTTTATACCTGAAAGGACTCATGCAAGAAAACGGAGCAGACTTTGCATGCCTCACGGAAACTCATCTAAAGGACTGCCAGGCGAACTGTGAAAATTGTGAGTCCTGTATTGACAAAAAAGAAATACAAATTGACAACTATAACATCCTCCAAGCCGACAGAACAGTGAGACGTAAAGGAGGATGTGCTATTTACATACGCGAAAGGCATATGGCAGAAATAACTATACGTACCTCAAACAACTACGTAGAATGTATAGCAGCAAAAGTTGAAAAATTAAAAATGGTACTAATTGTAATGTACAGACCACCAAACACGCCAACCTCAAAATTTTCAGATTCCATTACAGAGGTAAGAAACTGGGTAAAAGATCTACACTCTCCAACCCCAAATATTTTTCTCTGTGGTGATTTTAATTTCCCATTTATGAAATATAAAAGGATAGGAAAAAATATATACCAGGACAAGGGGGGCACACGAGAAGACCAGGAGCAGATAAAAATGCTACTAGCTCTAATTGATGAATTTATGTTAACGCAAGAAATAACAGAAAACACAAGAAAAACCAACTGCCTAGATTTGGTATTCACAAACAACAGTAATCTAATTGATAATGTAGAAATATCCCCAACTATGATATCAGACCACAACATCATTGAAATAACAACTAATATAAAGGCAACAGGAAAGGGAACACGCACAACAGAAAGAAGCAAATTCGAAATTTTTAATTTTCACTCCAAAGCTATAAACTAGGAAGATGTTACATCCAGCATGGAAGTAATAGATTGGAAAAACCATTTTCGAGGCCAAGACAACGGAGGAGATGCTAATGACGTTAGAGGAGAAGACGTTAGAAATTGTGGAGAAACATGTCCCAAAAATACAACAAAGGGGAAAGAGAAGCAGGTTCGAGAGACAAAAGAGGTCATTGTTTCGAAAGAGAAAAAGAGTGACTGCAAAATTAAGTAACTGTAAAGATAACAACATCAGAAAAATATTAAATGATAAACTGCAAAGTATCGATGACGTCATACAGGAATTAATTGAGAAGCATACAGAAAAAGAAGACGACGACGCTATAGAAGCGATAAAGGCTAATTCAAAGTACTTCTATAATTTCGCAAAAAGAAAGTCGAAAAACCATGCGACTATTGGACCTTTAATAAACGAGAACAGTGCTTTATCTGATGATCTAACAGAAGTATCTGAAATATTAAGAGCTCAGTACGAATCATCTTTCAGTATCACAAAAACTGACAAATTGATTTACGATAGAAACGCGTTCTTTGAAGAACCACAAGGGGAAAGCATAACGGATTTCGACTTTACGACGGTTGATATTACGCAAGCCATAGGGAAACTAAAAACACACTCAGCGGCAGGACCGGATAAATGGAATGCCACACTGATCAAAAACTGCAAGAATGCAATCGCTGAGCCCCTATACTGGATATGGAGACGATCACTAGACACGGGAGAAATACCGGGCATCCTGAAGAGCGCGAACATAGTTCCAATATATAAAGGAGAAGATCGATCGGAGGCCAAAAACTATAGGCCAGTATCGCTTACATCTCATCTCACTAAAATATTTGCAAGAATAGTTAGACAGAAAATCTGACTTTTTGGAAACTCAGAAAAAATTCAATGATAACCAACATGGGTTTCGGTCAGGCAGATCATGCCTATCACAACTAATGGAACACTACAACAATATTATTGATGTACTTGAAAATAATGAAAACTATGATGTACTATACACAGACTTTGCTAAAGCGTTCGACACGCCAAGTGTGACCATGAAATCATAATACATAAACTGAAATATATGGGAATAACAGGAAAAGTAGGGAAATGGATATATAATTTCCTTACTGAGCGGCGGCAAGTCGTTACAGTACAAGGAGTATCTTCATCAGAATCATGCTAACTGTTCATAATCATGCTAACTGACATAGATGAGGACGTTACCAGAGACAGCACAGTAACATCCTTTGTCGATGACACAAAGATCAGTAGAAAAATAAGAAACCCAGAAGATATAGGATCTCCACAAACCGACATAAACAGAATCTACAAGTGGACGGAAGACAACAATATGAAGTTTAACACCAAGAAATTTCAGCTGTTATAGTGTGGAAAAAAAGAAGACCTAAAATCCATGGAATATTATACCCCAAATGGACAGGAAATTCAGAGAAATTCTAGAGCAAAAGATTTAGGGGTTGCAATGACAGATGACGCGAAATTTGAAACACAAAATAAGTTAGCAGTAAACAGAGCAAAGAGAATAACGGGGCAGATATTGAGAACCTTTAAACGAAGGGATAGGAATGAAATGATTCCTCTACTGAAAACCCTGATCATACCCAAATTGGAATACTGCTCGGTCCTAACATCCCCATATAAAAAAGGAAGACAGACAGCTGGAAGAGATCCAGAGAAGCTTCACAGCCAAGATCAACGGGTACAAAGAACTAAATTACTGGGAAAGATTACGCGAACTAGATCTATATTCACTGGAAAGGAGAAGAGAGACACACACCATTATTTACACTTGGAAAATAATGGAGAAACTAATCCCTAATCTTACTCTGAACCCTATAACTCCCCAAACAACGGTGGAAAGTAGAAACGGTAGACTGTGCCGTATTCCCAAATTAAAGGCGAGACAGGGAACATCCTTAACCATGAAAGAAAATAGTTTTGTGGTGAGAGGACCAAAACCGTTTAATCAGCTGCCCAAAGACCAGTGGTGTAGTCCTAAAATTTTAGGAAGGGTAACGCTACAGGCAAAACTTTAATAGAGCGTTTCATAGAACAATTACTGTATAAAAATAGTAAAAGTTAATTCGAAAATAAAAAATATATCTTTAGTAAATAAAACTACAAATACAGTACATGCTCCAGTTACTTTTAATTTGAATAAAACACCCACACATATAGATACTCGTATCAGTCGTATGTATACGGTCTAATGCAGTTTCATAGTGATATAGTAGACAATAGGCTCCATACAGAACGAATGTCTGTTTCCTTCTTTGAAAGTTGTCTGGAACGCGTATCATCTGCAGATCGGTGTTTTTTTAGCCATGAAGTCACGTAGGTTTTCGCCTGAAACTGATGAAGTGGTGGTCCGTTGATGCTCAGAAACATGAAATTTGATACGTTCTTCACAGTTAAGTTTGAGCGCAAATCTGTGCTAATTAAATTCATCTGACTAAAATCTCCGTAAGAGCTCAGCATTCAGCTATGGCTACTACAGTAGGTAGTATAACGCTACTTCACCGAAATTTTAGGAAGTATAACGCCGTTATACCGCGTTACCCCTCGACTACACCCCTGCCAAAGACCTAAGAAACACGAAGGGAGTTGCAGTGGACATCTTCAAAAGAAGATTAGACGCCTGGCTCAGAACAATCCCCGATGGGCCGGGCGTACCTGGCTATGTGAGATGGAGAGCGCAAGAAACCAACTCACTACTTCACCAGGCCAACTCGAGAGGAGGGGGCGACAAGCTTGACCTTCGCGAAATGAGGAATCATCGCGCGGAACCTTTGTAAGGTCGTAAGGTAAGGTATACAATTATTGTTTTCGTTAATGACGAAATGACGGCAATAAATTATTTAATTACATTTGTTAAGGTAATAAAATATAAATATTCATGATGACAAAATCCATTTGAACTTTGTTTCATTACCGTTTCAATTTTAGTAATGTATTCATATTGAATTTGAGGTTGTAATAACTTTAATAACCATCAAGAAAACAAATGAATGTTATGTTCTTTTAAGCATTCAGTGCTGTGATTAGTATTCTCAGTGCTATTAATAGTATGATGTTAAATTTTATAACTAGCATCGCTAATAGTTATAATTAAATTTTAGTTCTAATTAAGTGGGACGTAAAAACGTTTGTGTTATAGCAACAATGGTATACTACCGGGATAATGGAGATGAACCTTCGTAATGATAAGTGGAATACGAATAAATTGCCCCCCCCCCCCCCCCAAAAGGGGAAGTGAGAGTACTTAAGTGGCCTGAATAATAATAATAATAATAATAATACAAAAAGGAAATCAGGATGTATTTGAATTGGAAGGTAAACCTGTAGAAATGAACTGTTTGTCGTTGAAATTGTGGAAAAGGAAGGATGCGCACTTGCGCAGTCAATGAAAATGACAAAGGAATGACTAAAAAGGAAATGAAAAGTGGCAAGAAAGTTTTTACGACAAAAAATGAAAGGGAGCTTCTAATCTTGCGTTCCAGTATTTATCTTACACGAAGAAAGGCTTTATGCGCCACGTGTTGATTAGAATGTATGTGAATATTTGTAGAATTTCAGCTTGCATAACTGTATGATATGCGGAATGCGGCGTGTTATTCATTATCTTCATTATCGTACTGTTATTGGCATTGCTGACCGTTATGTTAATTATGTTAGTATTAGAACAAAAGGGTTTGGAAACTAAACAAATCGCATTCTGAAAACATTATAATTTTAATAGCAATTTTAAGTAAAACAATATTTAAAAGTTAATTTAAGGCCCTTATTAATGAATTCCATAAATTTAACATACAATGAAGACGATAACATAAACGCGCTTCTATGTCACCCATGACCATGATGAGGGAATGAAATGTTAAGCTTTAAGCCTTCCTAAAGGAAGTGCTATAGTTGGTTACACACAAAAGGAGTGCAACAGCGGAAGATCATGGATCCAAATTGACCTCCAGAGAGTATCTAACCTGGAGGGGGCTTGCTGGGGGTGGCTACGTTGATTGGAGGAAGATGATGATGGTTGTGCAGCGGCAAGAAATTGGCGGAGGCTGCCGTCCGCGTCGCTCATGTGGAGGACGACCTCTCAACGATCATCGACAACGATGACGTCGAGTGGATTCAATGACGTCACCAGAAAGTGACGTCACCCGTGCAATGCGAAACCACGCCCTCTCCACCTATCTCCTCTGGGAATGGCTGCGGTCAACAAAGCTTCATGCCTGGAAACAAATAAAATAACTTAGTTTTTTCTTATCATTCTTCTCATTAACATTTGAAGTTAATTTACAGAGTGAAAATGCCAATTCAGTAAAAAACTTCTTCAAATCGTTTACAACTCCAAACAACGTATGCGCATTTCAAAACTCGTCAACGGTACCCGAATAACACGATCATGAACAATATAGAGCTTTGGAAAAAAAGTTCACTTAGAAGCAAAATTTCTAATAAACAAAACATTCTGCTTTTCTTTAAATTCATTCTTTTCGGTGACAGTAATAAAATTCGAAAAGCAAATCCCGGTCATTACTAATTAGTATTTTTTCTTAATTTTTTTTTTATAAATTTATTTTTTAGGCGAATCTTTTTACCAAAACTTTACGTGACAAACTTGGTTTGTTATTAACTAACAATAGTTAGCGAATTAAATATAATGATTTAGGCGTTATCTTAACGAATTCTTTAATCAGAGCAATCAATATTATTCACAACCCTCGTCTTTTCAATCGGAGTTTTACATAATTCATTACTTGTCATTACAGTTACTACATTTCAATCTGCATAAATCAATAAAATTTTACAGTTAACAGCCTTAAGAAAGTTTTAGTTTGGACATCGAAATAAGTGAACGAGAAACAATGCAAAAAAAAAATATATATATATACACATACACACACACACACACACACACACACACATTCAATCCCGGAAGTTTGCGTAACTGCTTCTTGTCATGCCATTTGTCAATAATCACTCAAAAAAATCCCCGCATCTTAATGGACTGTGGTTAACCTGAGAGTAGGTAATATAGGTTAATAGTTCTAAGAACAATGACTACAGTGGCCAGCGTTCGTGGTTCAGTGGGTAACACCGTTCCCCTATAAGCTAGGTGAAGACGCTGAGGTCGGCGGTTCGGACCCCAATGATGCTGATAATAATAATAATTCTGGAGTTAGTGCAATGGGTCGCATTGGTTGGTCCGAGCGCTGTGCCAGTTTCTATGCCTCCTGACTGATTACTTATTAATGATCACAGTGAACCTCATTGCCATGGTAATCTAAACAAATAGGATACCCATTGCCCGGGTCAGTTTAGACGTCGCGTGACTTTCAAAAGGTAATTATTTCCTGCGAGTAAGGGTTTTCCGAAAAATCCTGGAAACTTCTACGTCTCTTCTAATGACATATACCCGCGCAGGTATCCTTGTATGTACCTCATAATTTCCTCCAAAGTAGCCGCACACCTGTTCTTACCTGGCATGAGGCAGGCATGAGAAAAGGTAAATTTTTTCAACACTGAAGCCTTTTTATAAACATTGTTTGAAATATAATTTATAAGGTGAATGGATTATTATTACTTTTATTACAATATTATTATTATTACCGTTCTGGTCCGTTCATATCCTCTGGATGAAATAATTGAATGCGAGTGTAATTAGTTAGTCTTATATAACAAAGAATTTATTTGGTTAAATAAGAGTGAATTACGGGTTTAAGTTCTTTAAATAACTTTTACAATTATTATTTAATTTTCTTACTAGTTTTAACCCTCGTTCCTGCATTAAAAAAACTACGGAGCATATATTATATATATATATTAGTTGCAAGTGGAAAGTGGGTAATTATTGCAAAAATATTTTGCGAGTCCAGACTAGCCCAACCCAGCCCAGCCCAGCTTAGCCTAGCCTAGCCCGGCCTGATCCTGTCTGGTCTAAAGTTTGGAAACCGCATTTTTGTTCTTTCGCTCTAGGCTAATATCGTCTACAAGCCTAGCTGAATAATAGTGGAAGGGGGTACGATAGATTAAGGGGGTAAAGGAGGGAAACAAAGGACAAACCCATGACAAAATTCTTTCTTTAAGATAACTACATTTAAATTTATGTTCAATAAAATATGGACCCATAAATTATAGTGAACTTGTACAAATTTTGCAAACAAAATAAATTTTAAACATTTCGCAAGAATTTAATAACTTTAAACTTTAATACTCATTTTTTAATATAAAATTTCAATATTTAAAAAAATTAACGGTTAAGCCGATTAACAGGAAAATTTATTAAAAAAGAACCATTTTAAAATGATTAAAAATAATATTTTTCAAGAATTCAAAAATGTCTTTCACCAAATAGTCGATAATATTCATCTCTATCACCATATGTGTCTTTGGGAAGACGACCACTTTCTTAACGACACCCCCTCTTCCTCCTAGCCCGGCTTTTGAAATGCCCATAAATTTCCCTCCAACCCACTCCCCCATAAATTACTCCAACAGCCTCCCAATTACCCACCCCAGTTCCCCTAACATATCTTTATATTCCTCCCAACTTGACACCCCCCTCTTTCAAAAAAAGTAGACACCTCATCTGTAGCAGATGTGGGAGAGAGAGGTCCTGCCACTCAAGTTGCCATGGGAAAAAATTTGGTTTTATAATTTTACTTATTTTTATTTAGTTTTATATTGTCTTGCATTAAATAAAAAATAGAGTACAATAATAAAAGTACTCGTACGTATTTGTATCTCTGAATGAACATTAATTTACTTGGATAGAAGTCACATTAATACAGTATATCCTAATATATCCTCGTGACATCTAAAATTTCACATTAACTTTTAGAACTTTATACTCTGACTATGAAAATAAACGAAGACAAATATTTTATAAATATAAAGATGTTAACAAAAATAATCAACTTCTGAATCAATTTCAAAAAGAAATAAACAAACCTACAACGCTATCATTACAGATATTTAATAACTCACTTTAGCAGTAATTTTAGCACACATTAGCGCATAAACATATTCAAGATTAAGAAGCGTCAAATTTATTTCTCAAAAGCTTCTCCAAACAAAAAAAAAAAAAATGCCGAAATAAGATCTACCGCTGGCCTTATGGGTAGTGTAGAAAGGAGGGGCACAACTAACTTCCAAGACTCCAAAGAGGTTAGCAGGGGTTAGAAGGATGAAAGGGAGAAACCTCTAAAACCCCGAGATCCTTGGGGGAAATGGGGTTGAGGGAAGTCAGAAAGAGAAGTGGATGAGAAGAAAATGAGTAAACGATAGTATCATCTCGATACAAAGGGGAGACGGTACTCCTTTCTAGTAATTCCTTCAAACTTAGGCTAATTGAAAGAGAACAAACAACTCGCGAGGGAGAAAGATGTATTGCCTTAAAGGTTAAAAGAAAAAATTCCAAACGATGTTCCTTAAAATTTTATTATCGAACTAATGAAAATTTACAAATATTGCGACCATATGGCAATAATTCGCCTACTAGCGAACGACGGCAAGATTTTGCACACGTTAGGGTCAATTTAAAATCGCAATGAATGCGTTTTTTTTTTTTCTCCTTACAAAAATAACTTTGTTTCTTCGTCTCTATTTAACTTTTGTCTCGATTTCTTGTTTTTTTAAGACGCGAATGAAACCTATGTTTTATAACTTCACACTTTGGAAAAGAATTAATTTCAGGACCGAATAAAATCTCTGTACGTGAAACTGCATCACACTGGAGAACGATTTTAATTTTACTAGAAAAATAAAGACGGTTGTTAGTATCAATATTTGAAGATGAACATAATACAAACTTCTTAGTAGATCCTATATTAAAATATTCTACACAATAACTATTTCACAAAGCCAATACCAATAATTTTCGCTATATTATTTCGTTTGTAAATTACAATGAACGTTCTTCGCAAATGGTTCTTGGGTTTTTCTCTAATGTCTGTTGTTGTTTTCCACTTTTGGCATTTGGTTCATACTCACAAACCCTAAAATAGGGATAGCAACAGCGGGGTTCCTTCCCATACAATAAATAAAATAAATAAAAAGAATGGGGGTTACGAGTCTAAGAATCAGATTTTCATTCACCAAACGCCCCAGCACTCCATAAAATACGGGGAAGACCTAGAGAAATTTACTTTTAGTACGGACAACAGAAGCGTACGGTAATACCGTACGAATTACACAGGGCGACCGCGCAGGAAATAGCGGAAGTAACGCATCATAAAGTCACGCGTTGTGTGGGAATCATGCGGTCAACTTTCCTTTCAGAACAACTCCAGAAAACTCCTCGTGACCAAATTACGGGTAATATTACAATTCAATTAGCTTAATTAATCAGTCAGTATCATCATAATACCAATAAAAACGCGTTACTAGTATTAGGTTTTAAATAAATTTTAACAACTTCACTTAAATAAAACCATGTTTTTACTTAATTTTTCTATATACCTCGCGAACATCGGAGGCGAGGACCGACCAAGGAATAATATCACTGATACTTATAAAAAATGTTACTGATACCGTAAAGAAACAAAATGGAAAACAATATTTTCAGTAACATTAAAATGAACATCATCTTCTTACCATTACTTTCATGTAAATTGAATCAATGCAAATAAATGTAAAACGAACATTCTGAGGGTTTTTACAAAATATAATCAACATAAATTTCTGAATTAAAAAAAAATATATATATATATACACACGTCGGGCTAAAATCATGAAAAAGAAAAACTATGGTATTTGTCATTTACCATTACTTATTCGGACTATAGTGGATTTAATTTTCCCAGAAGAGTTCCTTGTTCCATGCACGGTCTGTGTTTAACATATATATATATATGCTGCAAACCCACAAGGAAAAAGAAAAACGACTCCAAGGCATTTCGTGTATTCAGAGCTACACCTCATCCCATGTATATATATATATATATATATATATATATATATATATATATATATATATAATGTGTGTGTGTGTGTGTGTGAAATAAAATAATCCCTGAGATTAAAACCTGTCTATATATATATATATATATATATATATATATATATATATATATGTGTGTGTGTGTGTGTGTGAAATAATCCTTCAGATTAAAACCTGTATGTATATATATATATATGTGTGTGTGTGTGTGTGTGTGTGTGTGAAATAATCCTTCAGATTAAAACCTGTATGTATATATATATATATATATATATTTATTTATTTTTTTTATCAAGAAAAGCGGTTTGGCAATTGCATATCTATAATACCACATACCAACACATAAAAATAAACACTGCAGAGCTATTTAAAGTCCAAAATCGTAAAAAAAAAATCTAAAATCCAATAAATATAATCCAACACTGTAAGCATGACAATTTATGTCCCGATAAAAGTTCGAATATATATATATATATATATATATATATATATATATAGAGAGAGAGAGAGAGAGAGAGAGAGAGGCAGGTTGAAGATTAATTTAGCCAAAAGCTTCGAAAGAAACACCCTCAAGAATTATTTTATTCTAAAAAATATATATTCATACGAAGCAGTCGTTAAAAGTAACGAAAGAGTAGTTTTTACGAAAAAAAAAAAAAGTGGTTTGGAAAAAGTTGTTCGGGGGAATGGGGACTGGGGAGGAAGGGGGGAGTGACGTCTGAACTCAACCGTAAAACGACGATTAACCTCAGCGATAATGAAACTTTTATTAATTTATATATATATATATATATATATATATATATATATATTGATGGATGATCCAGTATATATGTTTATATGAAATACCCGACAAACTTTTTTAAATAATTGAATAAGTACAAAGATATAACTGCAACGTCCTTCATGCAAAGTAAATTCGAAGAATTAGTCATAAATAGGGTCCACACATACCCGTTTTCTACCTTTTTATTTTACAGGTGAAGGTGAAGTTTTATATATACATATACATATACATATATATATATATATATATATATGGGAAGTTAAAACTTGTAAAGCTTTTAACTCCTCGTCACCTTCTGAAACCCTTGAAACGCACGCACGCACGCACACAGATGCAGGTTAACAATAGACCCTGAGATCCACTCTAGGTTAGCCCCAAAAGAAAGTAGAGAGAAGAAAACAGAAAAGTTAAGTAAAATTATGATAAAGAATACTAAAAATTTCTATCATGGTTATACTTACATCGGTGTAAAGATCTTTACGCAGGAATAGTAGTCTAGTAAATAGTAAAGTATAGAAGGGACAAACCTTTCCCCTCCCCCGCCAACCACTGCTGGTAGAAAGTGGTTGTGAATGAAGAGTTACAGTAAAGTAGGAAAAAGTATAGTGAAAAGAATAGCTTCAGAATTCATTCACACCACGCGTATACCACGAAACACTAAACTACTTAATCCAATCTACGCAATGCAATTTTTAAATGAATTTTTTAAAATTTATTTATTTATTATGTACGGAAGTCATTACTGATCGTCGCATCATTTCTCCGATGAGTGCCGAGCCACCGCGCTGAGAGACTTTCGAAAATCAACCGTTTACATTACCATCTTTCGCTCTGTGATTGCTAAGAGAAGGTAGCACTGATCCAGAGGAACCTCCAGCTGGCCGGCACCCCTTAATTTAAGAATTCCCCGTAGTGTGCATATGTATAATTATTATTTTTTTTGGGGGGGCGAAATTTTGAGACGCAGTACTTAAAACTAAAGTTCTACTCTAACTCGAAGTAGCTTCCCTGAAGATGAGTATGACTAGGTTACGCTAGGTTAGGCAATGTTGTTACAGTTACTTTTTATGTAATTAATTACAGTTCCTGGGTACTACTTACTTACTAGTTGGTGTTTCAAAAAAGTTACTCATTACTTCAAAAGTTACTTTCGACATTTTTCCTGGTTTTAGCGAGCATCTGATCCTGGTAAAGGTACTTTCCTGACAAGTGATACTTGCTAAGATTGTTTATTTGTTTCAAAATGATCGTAATTTAACGAATAAACAACGAAATTTTATCCTATTAAAATTAGATATGTTTTCAATAAACGCACAATATGTACATGAAGCAAGACTCGTGAAAAAAAGTGGCTACTAACTTTTTGCCTTTACAAATAAAAGTAACTGGTACGAGTTACAAATATTCATGATTTTTTGTAACTAGTTACAGTTACTCGGCCGAAAAATGTAACTAGTTAACGTTACAGTTACTCAAAAACGTAACGATTGCCGAGTAACTAGTTACGTCACAGCACTGAGGTTAGGGTGGGTAAAGTTAGGTTGTTAGTTTTTAGTCTCGATGTTTTGGTCTTGTTGACGAAATAGGTCATCCATTATACTCTCTCTGTTCTTCGACAACCACAAGGATGCAGATTGAAAAATCATGAAACCTTCTTTGCAAAAGAACGAAAGGGGTTTGGAAAATAAAAATTTAATATCTGAAAACACACGATATATATATATATATATATATATATATATATATATATATATATATATATTAACTGGTGAAAAAAACTGAATCAGGTGTCCCCGTAAAGCATATGTAGAGATGGCATTCATTCTATTTCTATATAAAGGCTTTAAAAGTACATAGAGTGTGTCATTATTTAAACGTGTGAGTAATTATAGAAAAAACTTTCTTTTTAACGAGAGGAAGATTCCAATTGATAACAGAATGAAATACAGACGAACTCTTTTTCTCTTTGGTTTAGGCCTAAAAGTGAAAAAAAAAATAGTCCCTGCTTTGCTTTAGCGGCACTATTTCACTGAAGAGATAAACGCTCTAAATAGATATTACGATGCATCACACACACACACACACACACACACACACACACACACACCACACACACCAGCGTTACTATAAATGGAAAAATTGGACCTCCCCTTTATAGGAAAACCTGATTTATCATTCATGAAAAGGCAAAAGCATTGGGGCCCTTAAAACTTGGATACTTATCAGTTGGAGAAGGGTTCCAGTATTGGGGACCGAAGCGTTATGCTTTTCATAAGTGGTAAATCAGATTTTCCTGAAGGGGGGTTGCATATCTATATCTCTCTCTCTCGAAACACACACTTACTGTCACCCTTATCTGTATATTTGCGCATACCAACTCCGTCTGTATATGAATTCTAAAGGTATCTGTATATGAAAAGCCTCTTTTACTGAACTTTTAGTGCAAGTATGTGGTGTAACACGAGATATGAACGAAATCATTTTACGAGCAATGAACGAGGGATTGTTCAAAAGAATATGAAAAAATCTATTCACTTCAATTTACATTTTAGGCGACGATGACGTCATAAGACGATCTATAGAAAATTTATGAATAGGTTACTATAGAGCAGTAATTTTCCAATTATCCATTTGTTGTTGTTATACGTTTTGTGGATCAAGGAAAAAAAAACCATCTTTTCCCGGATTCAAGTTAAACTAATTCATATAGGAAAGTATTTTAAGCTCTCAACATTACAACATTATACAACAATAAAAAAATAACAGGAAATATAAATATACAGGGTGGGCCGTAAGTTTCCATACATAGGAAAATTTAAATACGTGCGTCGGTATTTGGATCAGCAGTTTCCGGATGCTTGGATTGGTCGGCGTGGTCCTGTGGAGTGGCCTCCCAGATCCCCAGATCTCACCCCCCTTGATTTCTATCTTTGGGGGCACTTGAAGGCCATGGTGTATCAGGAAAAGATACGAGACATAAATCATCTAAAGGAACGTATCACCAACGCCATTACAAGCATAACGTCAACTGTGCTAATGCGTGTTCATCAACAGTGGGGAACACGTATTGAAATGTGTTTTCAAAACAATGGCAACCATGTAGAGCATATTATATAAATAAAAATGGTTGTCCATAAAAAAATGTTTATTTTTCCTATGTATGGAAACTTACGGCCCACCCTGTATTATTATAAGCCATTAAAAACTCGACACACCTTAATTGACCTTGGTTTTGCTTCCCCCCGAATTGTTCATTCTGACGAAGGCCAAGCTTGCCACTTCACCTTAGACCTACAGTTTAACGTGGAATCCGAACAACGCCCAACCAGCAGCCAAGTATCTTGACCACCAGGCTACCCTGAGTACCCATTTATCTACCAACCAATTTTTATTGTGTGGAAGGATGAACAGCTTGGTTATGCATGCGCGGCCTGCCGTCACCGGGTCTCGATCCCGGGGCCGATGGATTTGTAGTCAATGACACTAACCACTACACCACCGAGGCACTATACAGTATATATACACCTCGTAACCTCCTAGCAGTTCCGTGCGTTAGTCTCTCTTCACACGTAGATCAAGCTGGTGTCCCCCACCTCTAGACCTGCCTTGGTGAAGGGGCGAGTTGCTCTCTTTTGCGATCTCTATTGAGATAACTTTTACGGAATACACAGACCTAATGTGCATGAAACAAGGAACTCTTCTGGGATAATTAATTCCCCTATAGTCCGAATAAGTAATGTGAAGTGGCATATACTGAAGTTTTTTCTTTTTCAGGCTGGAAACCCAACGTGGGCAACGGTTCACTAGCAGAGGCTGCAGAATGTAGCTTTCCTCACCAGCTATCTGCTAAGCAGATAGAACCCACCTCTGGGACATGGTCTAGGCTTTAAAGCTAAGCTAGACAACTACAGTATATTCAGAACCTCAGTATACGCAAGAAACGCGTTGCATTTACGTCGGATTAAATTCATAGCCAAACTCCAAAATATAAACCTCAACCGGCAACTCTGAGCGTCTATTTCAAGGTATTTAACACGTCTGTTTAATGGTCCCCCGAGGACAAAATCAGGTCAGGCGCAATTAATGTGTTGAGGGGAAGGAAATTTTAGCTTTAGGCTTTTTCATTATGGAGCTTGTATTTTTGGTTAAGGATAAAGTTCAATGTAAACATTTGAGATTGATTTCACTTGTTACACGTCAAAAGCTCGATTAGCTCTCGCCTGAGGAAAATCCTCTGAGAGAAAATTTGTTTAAATTTTGTCTTACGAAAAGGCGGCGCTTAGGTATAACGAAGTTCGAAACTAGGTCAATAGAAGGTCAGTAGTGTTTGTACGAATGAGGTCATGTAATGAAAATGTTTTTGATAAGTCATTTAGGATACTGTAAGGTGGAGTCTCTTTAATGTTAAAGCATGACTTAGAGATATAGCTTCAGTTGTTGTCACACGTCTCCAAAGATGAAGTGTTGTTGAATCAATTTTGAAAATTTGTAGCACTTTATGATTACATAACCCAACTTTCAAATTATTCGAATAACAGGAACATTTTAATCTCATTTTTCACTGTTTCATACTTTGTTTCAAGAATTTAATTTATCGTTCAGACCGCCTTCTGTAAACGAGGTGGTAGTCGGCAAAAAAGACTGAAAATAATACCCGAAAGTGTTCGGCATTTTTTAAATTTAATTTTGTTCACATGTCCAAATTCTAAATTATAAGCTTGCGGAATTTAATGTGTTTCTTGTGGGAATAATTTTACAATTTTTGTATCAAACATATAGCTTTTGGTGATTTTGTTTCCCCAGGAAATCTGCGGAGTTGGTGCAGGACTTTTGAAAAATTTGGAAAAAATTCCGCCAAATTTATTTTTTTGTACAAAAATTCTGCGGAAATCACGCGGAACTTTTGCGACCACATTTCTGCACTTTTTGTAAGTAAACTCTTATTTTAAGGGGTTTGAATTAAATGCTATTTCTTGAGTCACATATAAAACCCCTGTGTATAAACCCTTTGAGATTTAATCGAAGTAATTTTGGCATTCGTTATTATTGTTTGAACAAAAATTTGTAAGTGTACAATCTCTAAACTTTTTTATTTAATGTTCCATTGTGAGTAAAAATTTTCAATTTTGTGAAATAAACTTTATATGAAGGATTGTGTTGTTTCTATGCTACCTTACAATAGGTCTATCCTGTAAACTTAGGGTAAATTAACACTGAAAGTTCGAAATTCAAATTGGGCTTTAAGTAAGCCGAAAAAATAACGAGTGATAACCAGAGCCATCCTGAACAAACGAATCTGAGCGCGCAATAAGTACAATAAAAAAAGTGGTTGCACCACAGCATGTATATATGTAGTGCAACCACAATATATATATATATATATATATATATATATATATATATATATATAATATATATATATATATATATATAATTCCTTAGGTGAATGTTTATGTGTATGACCTTGATTCTTAACACTGTATGATAAGGATATTCTCTAAACTCATTTCACGATGTTATGAAGCGTAAATAAACATCTCAAAACGTTGTCTGATGTTCTCAAACGTTTTAAAAAATTTGATACCGTACAATATCCGTTTGCAATTCTTCGTTCTAATAAACAGTATTAATACCTTAGTTTATATATAATGTTTCATGGCTGGTCTACCTAACTATGTTCGTAATTTTACTACCTTAAACTATACCCTATCTCTCAACATATGCGTCTAATCGATTTTTAAACATGTTTATAGACGTGCTACTAATTACTTCTACCGGCAAACTATTCCACCTATTTACTATTCTATGCGTAAAAAAGTTTTTCGCAACTGCTGTCTCGAACCTTCTACTTGTCAACTTACACCCGTTATTTCTAGTCCTATTATATTGAGATATTTCGAAAAAGCTATCTCTATCTACGTTATCGAACCCATTCATAATTTTGAAAACCTGGATTAGATCACCCCTTAGCCTCCTAGTCTCGAGTGTAGTCAATTTTAACTCCTCAAGCCTATCCTCGTACGACTTTGACCTAAGCGACGGAATCATCTTAGTTGCTCGTCTTTGAACTCTTTCGAGTTTGTCTATATCTTTTCGCATATGCAGATTCCAAAATTGGATCGCGTACTCCAAATGGGGTCTAACTAATGATTTATAAAGAGGAACTATAATATCGCGCGATTTGTACTCAAAATTGCGAGCTATAAAACCTAACACTTTGTTCGCTTTATTGACCGCTGCTGTACTTTGTTTCGCTACTTTTAAATCACTAGTGACTATAACTCCTAAATCTTTTTCCTGCTCTACGCTTGTTAACTCCTTCCCTGACATACTATACGAAAAATTACTGTTACGCGAACCTATATGTAAAATTTTGCACTTATCGACGTTAAATCTCATTTGCCATGTGACTGACCAATCAACGATTTTATTCAATCTTTCTGGATTTTACTCTATCTTCGTCATTAATCGCCCTACCACCCAGCTTCGTGTCATCCGCAAACTTTGAAACTGTACTGACTAGGCCGACATCTAAATCGTTAATATATACCGGGTGTCCGAGAATTATCTGTACAAGTTTTGGCTGTTATTAAAAGTCAACCATGAAGTGTAGAAATTCCAGTGTTGTCCCATTTTACAGAGAATCTCATTAAGTTTTTTCTGATACCGTTTTGACAAGTTTTTTAGAAATTCCAGTGTCCGAAAATTATCTGTACAATTTCATCTTTTAATAAAATTGTTGATAACACACGTAAAATTCTTAAACAAGATTATTTAGAATCTGTATTTTCAAAAGTTTCTTTTATTAAAGTAACGTTGTTACAAACATTCGATATGTGCACTAGGGCGGCTCGTTTTTACACTTTTTTCGATATTTGATTGGGGGTAGTGCGGAAAAGTTGCGATTTGGAGAGAAAATAAAGTGTGTAAAATTTTTTTGATCTACGTCAATACCTTCCGGTGGCGACGAGTCCTTAAAAATCGAAAAATAGGCCTAACGGGGTAGATTGGAAAATGGTTTTAAAGACTTACAAAATAAACAATAAAAATTTCAGCACAATCCGTTAATAACTTCCGGTGACGTCTTAGCCGTTAAAATATCCAAAATATTGATTTAAAGCAAGTTTTAGCAAGATGTTATAGAAATGTTAATTCCGGTATATTTCTGTGCAAACAACCCTGAGAACACTATTATAGGCTTGAATAAATTAATAGCAGTCATTGAACAATGAACATATAAAAATTATATAAAATTATATAAAATTTTTGTGTTTTTAGGCCTATTTTTCGATTTTTAAGGACTCGCCGCCACCGGAAGGTATTGACGTAGATCAAAAAAATTTTACACACTTTATTTTCTCTCCAAATCGCAACTTTTCCGCACTACCCCCAATCAAATATCGAAAAGTGTAAAAACGAGCCGCCCTAATGTGCACCATCAGTGATTCGCAAAACATCCAATCGATAATCCAAATGTTGCCATGTACACTGCAGCATATCCACATCAATTCGCTCAATAGCAGCTGTGATTCTTGCTTTTAAATCATCAATGTCTGTCACCCGCGTACAAAAAAGAAAAAACTTGTCAAAACTTGTTATCAGTAAAAACTTAATGAGTTTCTCTGTAAAATGGGACAACACTGGAATTTCTACACTTCATGGTTGACTTTTAATAACAGCGAAAACTTGTACAGATAATTCTCGGACACCCGGTATAAGAAAAAGCAAGGGGCCCAATACAGAACCCTGAGGAACGCCACTCGCTACATTAGCCCAACACGACTCCGCTCCATCAACTACCACCCTCTGTTTCCTACCTCGCAACCACTCTTCTATCCAATTTATTACTACACCCCTGATTCCATGAGCCTTAGTTTTCTCAATGAGTCTTTTGTGCGGTACGGTGTCAAACGCTTTTTGAAAATCTAGATACACTACATCAACCGCCCGATGACTAGCGTAAACGTCAACCACGCTTTGAAAAAAATTCTAAAAGATTAGTTAAGCAAGATTTGTTTCGCCTAAAACCGTGCTGCGTATTTCTAACTAAGTTATGCAATTCTAAGTGTTCGACTATACGATCCCTAATTATTGATTCCAGTAGCTTACCTATAACAGACGTTAAACTGATTGGCCTATAATTTCCCGCCGCACCTTTATCGCCTTTCTTAAAGATAGGTGTTACGTTTGCTAACTTGAAATTATCTGGTACGCACCCCTCAGAAATAGACGCATTAAAAATCTTTGTTAGCGGCACAACAATGCTATCTTTTAATTCTTTAAGTTGTATGGGATATATGGAATCCGGCCCCGGGGATTTACGCATTTTCATTTTATCAATATAGCGCATTACTTCTCTTCACTAACCACAATATTATCCAAAATATTACCATTATCAAAAGGTATTATGTGTCTCACCGTAGGGATATTCGTTACATCTTCTATAGTAAAAACTGACGTAAAAAATTCGTTTAGCAAGGTAGCCATTTCCTTGTTTTCAGACACTAGATCTCCGTTAACATTTTTCAACGGCCCCAAGACACTTTTTACTGGATTTCTATTGTTGACGTATTGAAAGAATCGCTTGGGGTTTTCTTTACCGTCACGAGCTATGGAGATTTCAAATTCGCGCTTGGACTTTTTTATTACACTTTTTGCTTCACGCCTTAGAGATATGTAGTTGTTTCGTAACAAATTGTCTTTATCGCACTTATGTAGCCTATAAGCCCTATCTTTACTCTTTATAATGTCTCCTACTCTAGAAGTAAACCACAAGGGCTTGTTGTTTACTTTCGCACGCTTAATTTTGTACGGTACACATTCCTCATTTATAGTCCTAAATACTGTTTCAAACGATTTTCACATTAGTTTTGCGTTGGAGATCCCCATTTCGTTTTCCCAATTGACGTGTGACAATTTATTTCGAAATTTACAAAATCTGCGTGCTGGAAGTTAGGAATTTTAGTCGAGTTAGCTGGTTTCGAGTGACTTACTGAGAGGACAAACTCTACCATATTGTGATCGCTATTGCTTAACGGTTCTATTACTTGAAGATCAGTGATTAGCCTATCATCCGTAGTTATTACTAAATCTAAAATACTGTCCAACCTCGTAGGTTCCTCAACCTTTTGAATAAGAAAGCTATCCTCGAGAAAATTAACTAAACGATTACCTTCCGCGTCTCCCTGCATTGTACCGTAATTCACGTTGGCGCAATTAAAGTCACCCATAACTAAAGCCTGCTCGCTACCTATTATTCTCTTTAGTTCAAGATATAACGCCTCGTCTGTATCAGCTATTTGATTAGGGGGCCTATATATAACCGCAACAAGTTTGAAATCGTTCAATTTAAGTTTTGCTATAGTCGAATCTATCGGTTCTGGAATTGTGTGCTTTACTTCTATAACGTTTGCAATATTATCTTTGATATACAACATAACACCGCCTCCTCGCCTACCTATTCTGTTTTTAACAAAAAGTCTATAACCTCTAATTTGATACTCCCCTACAAAGTCACGTGTTTCAGTGCTAAGCCACGATTCATTTATCGCAATTAAATCATAGTCATTACAAGCAATTAAAGAAAAAAATTCGTTTATTTTATTTCGTAGGCTACGAGCATTTAAGGGTAGAACCTTCAAATTGTTTGTAATTACAACACCTTCGCGAGCGCAGGGGAAATTTGTGGAAATTACGCTGGGACCGTTCGAGTTACGGCAGCCTGAAAAGAAGAGACAGTATTATGAAATAATCTTCCTAAGCGCGCAGCTCCAACGTCATTAAGATGAAGTCCATCTCCGAGGAACAAGTCCCTCCTGCCGTAGAAACTGTTCCAAAAATTCGCAAAATGCACTCCTTCCTGTTGGCAAAGAGACTTTAGGTTATTGTTGATTAGGTCGCCTTGCTGTAGAAATCGCTACGTTGGATAATTCGAGGAAGTATACCTGTTAAAACAATCTTATTAGTTTTTTCCTTTAGTCGCTCTAGTAAGTCCCTGTACGTAGCCAGCAGTTCTTCCGATCTGGAATTTAAAACGTTATTAGTACCGACATGAATAACACGTTGTGTCCTCAGAGGTACCGTCTGTAAAATGCTCAACACTATTAGTTATATTCTCCACCCTTGCACCAGGGTAGCAGTAACGGCGCCTACGACGAGGGTTTCTCCCACAGAATTCCTCGAGCTGCCCTCGAACAATGGAATCGCCAACGAGTCGTATTTCCGGTTCATCAGCATCTTCGAAACCTGAAACAGAAAACTTATTGTTTGTTATTACTAGTAGACAAGTTGGGAACTAGGAAGAGAGAGAGGGCTATTAGTACTATTTATATTATTAGTAGAAACTGAGGCAGGAGGGGTCGTAACTGGAGTCTCAAGGGATTCTAATTTTGCCGTCAGGAGCATCACGCTTTCTTCAAGCCTCACTCTGGCCTCCCTCTCACGTTCTAACTCGTTCCTCAGGACTTCCATGCTTGAGCACCACCTGCAAATTGACTGTTCATTATTATTATTATTAGCCATTGTAAACGCGTAAGCGGCAAATTTCCCTTCACAGCGACTGCAAGTACTTGACGGGGGTGCCATGCTCTTAATTAGTTAAAAAACAAAAAACAAAAAAACGAGCGTTTGGAAATTAATAAATTACAACGTAGGTCTACCGCGTGCTTATTGTGCCGTTACCTGCGCAAACCCGCAAAAATGTTCTTGAAACGCAGAAACAGATTCTTGTAACACAATTTTATACTAAATGAATATATAATTCAGCTACCGACGAAAGATCTGCAAAAGAAAAAGTATTAAATGAAACTTATCTGTCCGCTATTCGACCGACTTTTTTCCTTTTTTTCACACGGTGGGTGACCACTCTCTACCTGATCTCCCGAAGGAAGGGAAAATGAACCTTATGAAACCTCATTTTATGATAGATTTGAAATACAAATAAGGCAAGCCACGTGCACTAGCTTTGGTTTAATCAAATAATATAGTAATGAATAAAGTCAATAAATGAAAAATATTCGTTAATGAATGATTAGTAACACTGGGTTAAGAATGCACCAAACACTATTTTTTTAGACACTTCAACGAAAACCACTTATTCAATTGGTAACACTGGACACTCGATAAAACACGTCTGTTCACATATAATCCTTAAAAGACCTCGTGATTCGCCTCATAATGTAATATATATATATATATATATATATATATATATATATCGTAAAGAACGACGCTTGTATAGAAGAACGTTCCGCGCAAGATGAGGAGGGAGAACGAACAAATGAAAAAAATGAGGTAGCCACCCGGGAATCGAACCCGGGATCTTCCGATTGCCGGTCAGATATGATAACCACTACACCATGGGCCTCAATCAATCAGGAGTTGTAATTCTCCTACATACGTTAATTATACTGTGTGTTGTTTGCAGTTAAAAAAAAAAAAATATATATATATATAAGCAAACATTATAAGTCATTATATAATAGTAATTTTTCGTTAGTCTTTTGATGTGTCATAATTTGTTTATTAAATATTAGTTTAACTGTTAAATTAATATTTAATAAACAAATATATATATATATATATATATATATATATATAATATATATATATATATGATACACACAGACTGTGCATGGAACAAGGAACTCTTCTGGGAAAATTAAATCCACTATAGTCCGAATAAGTAATGGTAAATGACGAATACTATATAGTTTTTTCTTTTTCATGATGCTAGCCCGACGTGAGCAACGGGTCACTCGCAAAGAGGTCCCAGAAATATAGCTTCCCTCACCAGCTATCTGCAAAGCAGATAGGATCCAGCTTTGGAACAGGATCTAAGGTTTAAAGCAGCCTAGCCCAGCTACATTTAGAACCTCAATATAAGCAAAAGACTCGCTGCCTTCACGTTACATTAAATACATCAAAGAAAAAGGGGTAACTATTATATTTTTAGCCAAAAACCAAAACTTAAACCTCAACTGGCAGAATTGAGCATCCACTTTTCAAGGCACATAACATGTCCGTTTCATGATGGGAATGAACTCAGAATGGTTCCCTGTAGCTGGGCTAGGCTGCTTTAAACCCTAGATCCTGTCCCAAAGCTGGATCCTATCTGCTTTGCAGATAGCTGGTGAGGGAAGCTATATTTTTGGGATCTCTTTGCGAGTGACCCGTTGCCCACGTCGGGCTAGCATCATGAAAAAGAAAAAAAACTAAGTATTTGTCATTTACCATTACTCATTCGGACTATTGTGGATTTAATTTTCCCAGAAGAGTTCCTTGTTCCATGCACGGTCTGTGTGTATCATAAAAAAACTCAGGGAACCATTCTGAGTTCATTCCCATATATATATATGTTTAATTAATTTATATATTATTTATTTATTTACTTGTTTATTTAGTTGTTAATACTAACAACCTCATTGTTTACTTATAAACTTTCACTGAATTTTATATCTAAACTTCAAAGGCAAAGTATGAAAATAAGCAACTGTATAATGCAGAAATATAGTGTTAGTGTAACTAGACAGCTACCTTACATTCATAACTTTCATTATACAATATTTAATAATATTTATTATCACGGTATTAAGTTAGTAATAATAATTAGTGATGAAAACAATTACTGGACCTTCCATATATCATAATACTGTATAGCCTAATAATGCGTACATACTAACATTCATTCCAAGTGGTGCTATCGTACTGCATAATGAAACCTCATTATATATACATATGAAGCGAACGCGCTATCTTTTTTACTATACAGTGTGTGTGTGTGTGTGTGTATTGAATTACAGTCTCCCCAGCTACACCCTACTATAAGCCCGTTCAGCCAGGTGGGGAAACACTAATAACAGTGCAGTTGTAAAAGGAAGGAAAGGGGAGATTAGGAGGAAATGCGCGAGAGAAAAAAAGAAAGAAAAAAAGAAACATCAAATCCAGAAGGCTAAATTATTGATCGTGTACTCGGTCGCTGTACAAAAAGCACTGTGTATCCTCCTTCTCGCGACAGACACATCACAGGCATGGCTTAGCCTTGGACACCAAGTCAAAGCCCACGTGACTCTTTTTTAAATTTGCAAGCTGCAATATATATATATATATATATATATATATATATATATATATTATATAAGTATTAAAAAAGTTCATATAACAAGAACAACAACAATAATAATAATAATAATAATAAATCTCCATTTATTACCTTTAAATTCATAAAAATCTTATCTAAATATTATATATATGTATGGCTGGGATGACATAATTGTATAGTTACAAATTTACAGATATGGGCAGAGATAAGCAGTATCAATGATACTATAAGTTCGGTAGGTACTGTATTTTGTATCTGTATCTTGAACAAAAATATAAAAGTATCTTATGTCTTGTATTTTTGATACAATTTTATATCTATCTTGTATCTTAGGATGGTATAGTTGATACAAGATACATTTCACGAATCGCAATCCCATCGGCGTGACTTTTGTCTTGGAACTGTTAATTAATCATTAAGCATTAAATTATTAGTCTTTGTTTACGTACCAAAACTAATTTTAGGCATGTCATTTAAAATATAATGATTTAAAACAGGGGTTCCCAACCTTTCTAGGTCGACGAACTAACTACTTCTTGCCACCATGAGTTTCTAAGTACCACCATTTAAGGATGAAAGGAAGGTGCACGTACCACCTAATCAAAAAACGTTGGGAGAGAACTGTGGTGTTTAACCTTGAATTTTCACCCTAAACTCAAAAGTTATATTTATTGTAATGATATTCATCGACATTTGTACTGAATCAAAATCTTGACTTTGACCCTTGCGTGTTACGTTACAAAATCTGTAATGTACGTGACCTGCAAACTGGATATCATGCAGACCCGTAGTCGGAAAAATTGCGAATTATTCAAGTATATAAATAATATTACTTTCGAACACATTATCATCGAAGTAATTATAAATTACGAAGCTGCGCAGGAAACCGGATTCCGTACAAGCGAAGATAAAAGACAATTTCGTACTTTTGGCACCAATATTTATAAGCAGCAACTCTGTTGTAGAGCAAATTTAAGGTTCTGCAAGAACCTTTTTAGAATTAACCCAGAGCTTTTAAGCTGCTACGTAAGTTACCTCTAAGATGCTCAGCTTCTCAAATGTTCGCTAACCGCAACGTTTCGAGCCTCCCTGAGGTAACAAGACGTTCTCAGTACAATCTAACGCAAAGAATTCAGAACTCATGGAATCCAATTGTCCAAACTATTCATCAGTTTTGCTTTATATTTTCTAGATTATGGACTTCTTGGTATGAAATTGTCTATAGCTCCACTTAACACTAACATTGGTTTCTTCATTGCATGTACTTTTTTATATATTTTAGTATTAACTTAGGCTAGTTATTATTATTAATTTCATTATTACTCGTTTTACTATTAATGTTATTTCTTTTTGAGTTATCAGTGATTTCCTTTTTTTTTATTTATTGTTCAATTAATTAGCTGTACCGTTATTACCTTCATAAATATTGTACTTTTTATAGAATTTATCTGCTGCAAATAAAATTCATCATTATCACTGTCATCATCATTATTATAACCTTCTTGAGTACCACCTAAAGAACCTTCAGTCCTTCATGTACAACAGGTTGGGAATCGCTGCTTTAATGGATTGAAAGTTCATTTTCCTTATTACTTCTCGTTTACTAAACCTAAACTGATTAGAAAAGGTATCTTGTATCGAAAAAAGTATCTTAGATATGTATCTTGCCCGTTTCTCAAAAATATCTTGTATCTTTGATATACAATAAGTTAGTAGCTATCTTGTATTTTGTACCTAAGCTACTTTTCTTAAGGTATCTTACTCATCTCTGGGTATAGGTATAGAAATAAAATTTTAATGAGGTAGGGTTATATAGGTATAGAAATTTATTTACATACATATTTCTATACTTGGGTCTTATTATATACGTAGAAGCTTTCTCGATCTTACTTTGTTGAACAACTTGAATCAGGAATGCTTTAAAATGAATTTAACAAAATGTCGGGCGTAAGATGACAATATTCGATAGTGTGAAAATACTTACTGATGTTAAATTTACTTCACGATTTATAGAATCGAATGGATACTCGTTTTCATAAATATATTTAATATTTATGTAAGACGAGCATGAAATAAAAACTAGTCATATTCAAACCAATCATGTTTTGGTATCTGTCTGTACGACAATGTCTTGATATTTTTTTAATGTGCCGGATTATTTTGAAGACTAATAAGGGTGGCCTCCTTAAATAGAGAAGGGTGGGTTGTTTTTCCTATTACTGCTCGAAAGCTTTAAAAAGTGAAAGAATCAGAATACGAATGAATATTTTTGTATATTAAATAGATATCTGTCGATATATATTGAACATTATTACGTAAAAAATCCTGTTGCAAACATATTCTCATTTTCTCCATAAGCCTACTAAGATAGATCCTAAACCTATAGCCATATATATATATATATATATATATATAATTCCTTAGGTGTATGTTTGTGTGTATGACCTTGATTCTTAACACTGTATGATAAGGATATTCTCTAAACTCATTTCACGATGTTATGAAGCGTAAATAAACATCTCAAAACGTTTTCTGATGTTCTCAAACGTTTTAAAATATTTGATACCGTACAATATCCACTTGCAATTCTTCGTTCTAATAAACAGTATTAATACCTTAGTTTTATAATATGAAATATAATCCTTAAAAGACCTCGTGATTCGCCTCATAATGTAATATATATATATATATGTAAGCAAACATTATAAGTCATTATACAGGGTGTACATAAAGTCAGGATCTATTTTTGTGAAGCACTTGGAAATTATATGGAATTCAATCATAAAATTATAAAGTGGTAACATTTATTAAATAATTAAGAGTAGGATTCGATGTGACGCCCATCAGTATCCCTGCACAGCTCAAATCGTTCCGCAGCATTTCTAAACACATTCTGGAGCATTTGCGGGGTTATGTTATCTGTGGCAGTTCGTATACGTGTAGGCCTACGTAAGTTTTCAAGACTCGTAATGTTCGTCTGATAGACGTGCGATTTGATAAAGCCCCATGCAAAGAAATCTAAAGGGGTTAAATCTGGTGATCTCGCTGGCCAAGGTCTGTTGCTTCCGCGTCCGATCCAGCGATTTGGAAAACGTCCATTTAGATAATCCTGAACAATTTTGGCATAGTGACAAGGAGCACCATCATGTTGATAGACGACGGTACTAACAATCCTATCCCCGTCGTCGTCTATCAACATGATGGTGCTCCTTGTCACTATGCCAAAATTGTTCAGGATTATCTAAATGGACGTTTTCCAAATCGCTGGATCGGACGCGGTAGCAACAGACCTTGGCCAGCGAGATCACCAGATTTAACCCCTTTAGATTTCTTTGCATGGGGCTTTATCAAATCGCACGTCTATCAGACGAACATTACGAGTCTTGAAAACTTACGTAGGCCTACACGTATACGAACTGCCGCAGATAACATAACCCCGCAAATGCTCCAGAATGTTTAGAAATGCTGCGGAACGATTTGAGCTGTGCAGGGATACTGATGGGCGTCACGTCGAATCCTACTCTTAATTATTTAATAAATGTTACCACTTTATCTTTTTATGATTGAATTCCATATAATTTTCAAGTGCCTCACAAAAATAGATCCTGACTTTATGTACACCCTGTATAAAGCTAACTTACTAGGCAGTACTACTGATTACTCGCAGTAGGTTTACTGAGATACCATTACAAAACCTTTACTTCCTGTGGTTCATAGAAAAATTTAAAAACTACTTTTTAAGATTTAAATGTATAAAGAAAAACGGTTTATTTTTAATGCACGTTAATCTATCATAAAAATATTCGTTTGCTGACATTTTGTTATGGTGGTAATTAAATTATTAATGTTAAATTAACAGAAATTATGTTTGATAGAGCCTACTTATGAAAAACATTGCAAACAATTTTTGTCCAGTAAGCCAAGTTAGTGCCTATATGATTTTCTAAATTGCAGTTCGTTTTAAAGGGATGTCATGGCTCGAAATGATAAATGATCTCATACGTTTTTAAGATTTCACTAAATAGTATATATATATATATATATATATATATATATATATATATATATATATATATAAGGGCTACGTCGTGGCCGATGTCGTAACATCGCTTCCCGAAGATCAGCGAAGTTAAACGACATTGGGTCTGGGAGACCGTCCTCTGCGCTCAGATTATTTATGTAGCGACCCGTGGTTCGGATCCCACGTAAAGTTGTAGGTCCCCTCCGTCATATGACCTTAGATGTTGCAAAGGAGGTTAAACAACCCCACTTAAAATATATATATATATATATAAACACCTCGGTGGTGTAGTGGTAAGCATCACTGACTACGAATCCACCGGCCCCGGGTTCGTTTTCCGGTGATGCCAGTTGGCGCGCAGCAAGCCCAGCTGTTCATCCTTCCATACATTAAAATTGACTGGTAGCTAAATTGGTACACTGGGTAGCCTAGTGGTTAAGACGCTGAACTGCTGCGCGGGAGGTCATGAGATCGAGTCCGGGCGAGGACTCTGCAATTTCCGACCACCCGTGGTGGGTCGTGGTTCGGATTCCACATTAAGTTTTAGGTCTAAGGTGGACCAACAAGCTTGACCGTCAGAATGAACAATTCAGGGGAAGCAAAACCAAGGTTTTTTATATATATACAGTATATATATATATATATATATATATATGCGCCTCGGTGGTGTAGTGGTTAGCGTCGCTGACTACGAAACCATCGGCCCCGGGTTCGAGACCCGACGGCAGCCGGCGCGCAGCAAAACCTAGCTGTTCATCCTTCCACATAATAAAGAAAGTGGTTGGTAGATAAATGGGTACCCTAGGTAGCCTAGTGGTTAAGACGCTGGGCTGCTGATGAGGCGTGGTTCGGATTCCATGTTAAACTGTAGGTCTAAGGCGGAGTGAAAAGCTTGACTTTCGTCAGAATGAACAATTCGGGCGGAAGCTAACCAACTAACCAAAGGTGTGTGTATATATATATATATATATATATTGTTGTCGTCAACGTCTATTTTGTAGACGCTACGCTATCATCTACCACTATAGTTTTACTGTATTAATACTACCTGTGTAGCATTACAGGTATAAGTCCCATATCCGTTACATGAACAAAATCGAATTTCATAATGTCGACGTTCGAGACCTTATTCAAGTATATGGATTTCACATTTCAAATTACATTTCAGATTTTCAACGGAAATTACTAACCTGACCACCGGGCATAACGTAACCTAACCTACCCCAGGTGAACCTAATTTGACATAATTTTAACTAACTTTTTAGTATCGGCATTATGCAAGTCGACTGACATTGTACAGATCGACCTTATGCATGTTGACATTATGTAGATCGACTTTGTTCTGCTACCCGGCCCATACCCACTCCATTACTAGGCTAAATGCGCAAGTTTGCAGTATAGGCTACGATCTAGACCTGAGAAGCGTTCTTTGTTTACATTCATAAAGGCATGCATCCGAAGGGGTTGTGGAACAATGTTGATCTGCACAAGGTCAACATATATAATGTTGACACCAAGATTTCTGAACTTCCATAATGTCGAAAATCTCGACATTATATATGTCAGTTAAACTTATATTATGGTATTTTAAAGTAAGTTAGGTTAGTATGCGGTCTACCTACGATTCGGCGGTCTACCTTTGAAGTATAGTTTCTTATCTTGTTTGCTAATTGCTTGTTTACATCCCAATGTTAATCGCCCTTGACGATTGATTAGGTTTAGTCATGATATTTTCGTTAGTTTTAACGAAAATATCATGATTAAACCTAACCAATCGTAGGTAGACCGCATACTACAGTAGCACCAGATAAAGTTAGTAATTTTCATTGAAAATCTGAAATGTATGTATGGGCTAGTCACTTTCAGTTAAATTATTCGACCAATATTTCATTTTCATTTGAAATCCAGGTACTTGTGGGTTATCTGTCGCCACTTTTTAATTTAATTTTCCAATTTTTTCACAAATACAGATGTGTGTTATCATGTTGCCATTTTTACAAAAATATACTATTTTTTTCTTAAATTATTTTTATTTCTCAAAATAACAAACATTAATCATATTATTCGGGTGGCATGAACGCGGCGATGGCCTCCAGGAAGCCGTCGAATGGGTCGACACTAGCGGGTAGCTTGCTCCTCCACATGAACTCGGCCAGGTAGGTCTTAAGATGGTGTCGGGCCGTTCCTCGGTGACGCTTGCTCCTCCACTTTGCTGATCCCCACAAGCGTTCGATATTTTGAGTGTGGACTCCGGTATCTGCATCAACGAAATTGTATCGATGATTAACCTTGAAATGTTGGAAGCCAGCCTCCTGGAGGTCGGTGGTCTTATATCCTCGCCAGCTGTCGGAGTAGATAATGGAACCTTCGGCGATGTTTTCCACAATGGCAGCCAAGAGAGTTGCAGCAGAGCGGTTGGGAACTTGAACGATGAAGCAGTCGTTTGTTTCATGGCAAATTCCTCCGAACATCCATTGTTGTGGTAAAATGCGTCCGGCATTGTTTTTACGCCTCGTGAACAGGCTCTCATCGATCTCAACCACTATTTGATTTGGCTTTTGTAATTCAATCCGAATATACGTCGTGTATACTAAAAAAAAAGGTACATCATGGAAGGACGCAACCTGATGTCTCTCGACTAATTGAGATGGCTCGTAGCGTCATCGTTTTGTCCTAATTCGTATCTCTTAAACGACAAGATGCATGAGAACTGATTTTAACAGTCAGTTTAATAAACACCAACTCAGTATCTATGCATCGAATTGGATAGATGGTAATGTAGTTCTGATCTGAAAAAATATGCCATTATTTAAGAAGGATCTAAGCTTCACAGAAATTTTTTCAAGTCCAATCACCTACGATTTCATTAAAATATGATTCGGTTTGAGTTAAGGCCAGTTAGATTTAGCATTTAAATTAGATTAGGACAGGTAGGGCCTAAGTTAAGTTAGGTCGTTTAAGCGTATTGTAGTCATTAGGCATCAGTAGGTTAGGTTAGCCAAGATGGATTTTGATCAGAAACTTTAATTTTCAGAAGTGTATTGGCCAAATAAACTGTTTTGGCCATATGACATTTGATGTTGCGGGAAGTTTAACCCTCCAACAAACTGCCTATCAGTCTGGCTGATACCATACCAAATATGAATTAAAATACTGTGTAGATATAGGTATAGGTATAGAAACGGTATTGAAATAAATCAGTTATATTTATAGGTGTACATTCCCAAAAAATAACCTTTATGTATACTTTCAAACTACTACTACAGGAACGTTAGGAAAAGTAGATGAAAAATACATGAGCGACTTTGTTTCAAGCACTGTTAGAATATCGAAGTAACCCGAAAGTACAACAGTAAATTCTTGATTCGGAACGGACACGTTAGCTGACAGCGTATTTGGCAAGAAGGTAAAGTAAATTTTTTAATATATATATATATATATATATATATATATATATAATTAGTTGTTTAGTTTTTAAAAATGCATTTTTAAAATTTTTTTTTCTTCTAAATATAAAATTTTTAAATTCAAATAGTTTAATAAAATTGTAATGAAGAGTAAAACTATAGATAGGTACCCGATATGTTAAAACCAACTTACAAACACAGCGTGGCGTAGTGAGATTAGGACTCTGTAGTCTGTACGTTTCGTAGGCGCTCTCGCTTTCGTCGATTCAAATCCGATAAGTAGAAAGTAGTTATTTCTTTGTATATAATGTGCATAATTGAATATATTCGTAGTAACGTAAATTCTAATACAAAACTTAAAACTTCAGAAATTCAATTAGGCTTCTTAAAGTATGTAGGAACGGAACTAAATCCAAGATAAACTCAATTTATGTTTTATACATTTCTACTGATTATTTCATGCTGTCTTGTACTTTCCACGTACTACCTGTAAAAAGAGACGACAGTACTCTACTCGGAAAGTATATTTAACGTCAGATGCACTCTCCGATCACTTGGCGTACGTTCGGAGCTAGGGTACTTCCCGTGTACGTTTCAAATGCTTCGTAATTCGAAAGTACATTTATCCTAAAGACAATCGCAGAAAGAGGAACTGACCATGAGAAGAAACAAAGAGCCACACTACCAAAGGTGGGCAGTTGCGCCGCAAAAAGTTGCGGCGCAACATTTTTGGTTGCGCTTGCGCTTGCGGCGCAACTTTTTGAAAGGGTTGCGCTTGCGCGTGCGGCGCAACTATTTCAGCAGAGTTGCGGTTGCGGTTGCGGCGCTACAAAAATTGTTGCGCGTGCCCACCACTGCATATACGTTAAATGCAAAGGTGGGCAGTTGCGCTTGCGCTTGCGGCGCAACTTTTTGAAAAGGGTTGCGCTTGCGCGTGCGGCGCAACTATTTCAGCAGAGTTGCGGTTGCGGTTGCGGCGCTACAAAAATTGTTGCGCGTGCCCACCACTGCACACTACCAACATATGATGAGGCACTTCTGTGCCTCATCATATGTTGGTAGTAGAAAGCAAAAGAAAAGGCAATGTGTGTTGCACAGGAACAACTGGTAATAACTGCTGACACCCTAGAAGAACTAAGAACGAGCAAAGGGACAGTAGGTAGAGGGAAGAAACAAACCCCCCCAAAAAAAAACTGGCTGAAACACCAGAAAGCCAAATGAAACCCTCAATAACATAAAAAACAAAGGAGACAGCACAAAAGAAGTGGACAAGGATGCCTGCCCAGGGCGGGAAGAGGAGGTGGAAGTGAAAATGAACCACAGGCACACAAACATCTTGCCACCCCCTTCCCCTCCCCCAAGTGAGCCATCAGATGATGAGGGAGACTCTACATCAGAACCAGGCAATGATAGTGTGGAAGAGATAGAAGAGGAGAGTGAGGAAGAGGAGATGAAAAGGAGGATCCTAATCCACAGAAGACCACTGCCCAAGCTGAGGAACACCTATAAGGTCAGAAAATATATAGAGATAGCGAACAAGGTACTACCTGCAATAACACCCCAGGAGAGTAACCTCACAGAATTAAACAGGTTATATTATGCAACAGCAGTCAGCGTAATAGAGATAGCAGGGGTGAAAACACGCAAGCAGAATAACCAGGAGCAAAACCAGGGAAAGAATGGAAATGAGAGGAAGCCACGGTGGCAGCAAAGACTAGAGAGTAGAGTAGGTAACCTCAGGAAGGAGATCTCAATTCTAACTATCCATTTGAGGGGGGAAATAAGATCTGAACTGGGAAGGAGGAAGGTAAATGTATTAATCCAAAGAGAAAGACTGGACAATGAAAGAAAGATCAGACAAAGCATTGCCAGGAAAAAGCTAGACCTGTTGGCAAAGGCAAAAAGATTGGCAAGATATATACGCTTGGATAGAGAAAAGAAACAAAATGAGATGTTTGAAGACAACCCAACAAAACTATTTAGAGTTAAAGAATGCACAGATAAACGTAGAAAGACCACCTGAAAAAGAACAAGTGGAGCATTTCTGGAAGAACATCTACGAGAACGAAGTCAACCATAATGATGGTGCAGAATGGATTGGGAGCCTTTACAACGGCGAAAAGGTGAGAAACATCTCAGAGATGGACATGGACAGAATAACCGTGAAAGAAGTCGAGGAGAAAATAAAAAAGCAGCAACTGGAAAGCACCAGGCCCAGACATGATTAAGAACTTCTGGTTGAAAAAGCTAACATCACTAAATGAAAAACTAACAACGTACTTCAACAGGATAGTAACAGCAGAAGAAGAAGCACCAGAATGGTTGACAAAAGGAAAAACAACATTACTACCAAAGTCCCATGAAACCCAGAATCCAAGTAAATATAGACCAATAACGTGCTTGCCAACAATCTACAAAATACTAACAGGAATCATAGCTGACAGGATCTACAGCCATGCAGAAGAAAACAACATCATAAGCCCAGAACAAAAAGGATGAGCAGAAAAACGTATGGGACAAAATACCAGCTGTTAATTAACAGGGCTATATTGGAGAACAGCAGAAAGAAACAGAGAGACCTAAGCATGGCATGGATTGACTACAAAAAGGCGTATGACAGTGTACCCCTCCTGGGTGAAGGAAGTATTGAGACTATACAAGATCCACCCTACCTTCAGGATCTTCTTAGAAACAACTATGACACGATGGGAAACAGACCTAACTCTCCATCATAGTAAGGGAACTTTAGAGGTGAACAGTGTGAGAATCAAGAGAGGGATCTACCAGGGTGATTCAATATCCCCTCTTTTGTTTGTACTGGCGCTAAACCCACTCAACCAACTAATAAATAACCTAAACAAAGGCTACGTAATGAGACCAAGGGAAAAGAACAGCCCGAAATTATCTCACTTATTTTACATGGATGACCTAAAACTATATGCCCCAAACAAAAGTGAGCTAACAGAAGAGGTCAGGGAGGTCAAAAAGTTCTCAGATGACATCCAGATGGAGTTTGGGCTTGAGAAATGTGCCACTGTCACACTAAAGAAAGGTAAAAGGTGTGAATCAGAAAACATCAGGGTGGACAATATCGTGATAGAAGAACTAGAGCAAGAGGCTACATATAAATATCTGGGGATGGAGGAATCTGAAAAGATGGAAAATGACATCATGAAGGAAAGACTGCGGAAAGAATATTCAAAAAGGATAAAGCTAATCCTAAAATCTCACCTAAACAGTAAAAATAAGATCCTATCCATAAACTTACTGACAGTACCTGTACTATTATACAGTTTTGGCATAATCAACTGGACCCAGCAAGAAATCAACAAACTGGATACGATCACCAGAAATTTGCTTCATGCGCATAAGGTCATATATAAAAACCAATGCACACCAAGGCTATACCTGCCAAGGAGGGTCGGTGGATTAGGGCTTGCACTAATTGACCAAGTGCACAAAGCCACAACAATAGGATTAGCACAGTAAATAAAGGAAGGAGAAGGAAGGCTAGTCAGATTTGTAAGAGACCATGAACGTGAAAAGCCTCAAACAACATCACTCTCAAAAAAGGCATATGATTATCTAGTGGATGCTGGCATAGGACATGAACAGCTTGAAGACATTGCAAATAAACCTCTCATGGAAAAGATAAGCACCATCAAAAGAAGGTATAATAAGAAAGGATCAGAAGAAAAGGAGAAGAACTGGGAAGATCACAAGTTCAGCAAAGTATACAAGGAGGACGTGCTGAACAGAGCATACATAGAGGGATAAAACCGTGGAGTTCCTGGTAAGAGGGGCACTGAGACCAAAAGATGAACGGCTGGTGATGGCAGCACAAGACCAGGCACTACGGACAAACTGGTTCAAAAGGAATATTGGGGGCGGAAATGAAAGTGAGATGTGCAGATTGTGCTCAAAGAGCCCAGAGACTGTGAGTCACATACTATCGGGGTGTGAAATACTCCTGCATAGAGGAAACTACACAGACAGACACAATGCAGTCTGCAAGCTAATCCACTTCAAGCTATGTAAGAAATATGAAATAAGGCTAGAAACAGGAAAACACTGGAAACATATTCCACAAGGAATAGAAGACAATGACAAAGTGCTGTTCCTATATGATCACGAGATACCAACTGACATCAGGGTATCAAGGATGCAGACCAGACATAGTTGTGAGAGAGAAGGAGGGAAACAAGTGCCTCTTGGTGGAAGTAGGAGTCCCAGCAGACTGGAATGTGGAGAACTATGAAAGGGAAAAGGTCTTAAAATACCAGACTCAAACACGAAATAAGGAGAATGTGGAACCTGAGATCATCCCAATAGTAGTGGGGGCAACAGGGGCAGTAAAGAAATCCACAGTAGAGTTCCTGAACCAACTGCCCATAAGTGTGACATCTGGAGAAGTTGTAGGGGAGATATTACGATACAGCACCTCTATCTTACGCCTAGTACTAGGCTGTACCTAAAAATTCCTTAGGGTTAAGGTTTAACCCCGGAAACAAGTAACTCTCTCCATCTGGAGTAGAAGGGAAAAAAACAATAAGGAAAAAACACGTTTCATATTTTAGTGTAGATATAGAAATAAAACATTTGCAAGGTATAAGTATAGAAATAATAAAAGTTTCGAGTGGTATACGTATATAAGGAAGAGATTGTATACACCAATCCACCAGGGAAGTACTTCGGGGGTGGGGGGGACGTTAGGCATGAGACAGGGAGTGCTGGAATTCCCGTTTCTCCCGTCACTGTCCTCTTTAACTGATCTTTTTCTGTCTCAACTACCCTGCGAGCGAGACAGCACCCTCCCAAACACGCACTTCTCACATGGATGACCTAAAACTGTATGCCCCAAACAAAAGCGAGCTAACAGAAGAGGTCAGGGAGGTCAAAAAGTTCTCAGATGACATCCAGATGGAGTTTGGTCTTGATAAATGTGCCACTGTCACACTAAAGAAAGGCAAAAGGTGTGAATCAGAAAACATCAGGGTGGACAACATCGTGATAGAAGATCTAGAGCAAGAGGCTACATACAAATATCTGGGGATGGAAGAATCTGAAAAGGTGGAGAATGACATCATGAAGGAAAGACTGCGGAAGGAATACTCAAAGAGAATAAAGCTAATCCTAAAATCTCACCTAAACAGTAAGAATAAGATCCTGTCCATAAACTTACTGGCGGTACCTGTACTGTCATACAGTTTTGGCATTATTAACTGGACCCAGCAAGAAATCAACAAACTGGATACAATCACCAGGAAATTGCTCCATGCGCATAAAATCATATATAAAAACCAATGCACACCAAGGTTATACCTGCCAAGGAGGGTCGGTGGATTAGGGCTCGCACTAATAGATCAAGCGCACAAATGTACAACAATAGGATTAGCACAGTACATAAAGGAAGGAGAGGGAAGGCTAGTGAGATTTGTAAGAGACCATGAACGTGAAAAGCCTCGAACAACATCACTCTCAAAAAAAGCAAATGACTATCTAGCAGATGCTGGTATAGGACCTGAACAGCTTGAAGACATCGCAAATAAACCTCTCATGGAAAAAATAACCACCATCAAAAGGAGATATAACAAGAAATCAGGAGAAAAGGAGAACTGGAAGAGCACAAGTTCAGCAAAGTATACAAAGAGGAGGTGCTGAACAGAGTATATATAGAGAGGGAGAAAACTGTGGAGTTCCTGGTAAGAGGGGCACTGAGACCAGAGGACGAACGACTGGTAATAGCAGCACAGGACCAGGCATTACGAACAAACTGGTTCAAAAAGAACATCGAGGGCAGAAATGAAAGCGAGATGTGCAGACTGTGCTCAAAGAGCCCAGAGACTGTAAGTCATATACTGTCGGGGTGTGAAGTACTCCTGCACAGAGGAAACTACACAGACAGACACAATGCAGTCTGCAAGCTAATCCACTTCAAGCTGTGTAGGAAATACGAAATAAGGCTAGAAACTGAAAAGCACTGGGAACATATTCCACAAGGAATAGAAGACAGTGACAAAGTGCTGCTCCTGTACGATCACGAGATACCAACTGACATCAGGGTATCAGGATGTAGGCCAGACATAGTGGTGAGAGAGAAGGAGGGTAATAAGTGCCTATTGGTGGAAGTAGGAGTCCCTGCAGACTGGAATGTGGCAAACTATGAAAGGGAAAAGGTATTAAAATACCAGAGACTCAAACATGAAATTAGGAGAATGTGGAATGTGGAACCTGAGATCATCCCAATTGTAGTAGGGGCAACAGGAGCGGTAAAGAAGTCCACAGTAGAGTTCCTGAACCAACTGCCCATAAATGTGACGTCTGGAGAAATTGTAAGGGAGATATTACGACACAGCACCTCCATCTTACGCCTAGTACTAGGCTGTACCTAGAAATTCCTTAGGGTTAAGGTTTAACCCCGGAAGCTAGAAACTTTCTCCATTTGGAGTAGAAGGGAAAAAACTAAAAGAGCCAGGGACCACACAATTCAGACATGAGGCTGAAGCCGGCTTTTGTAGGCTTCAGCTTCGAGACTTTGAAAATGGTCAGCTTCGGCTTAGACTTCGGCTTCAAGCCTGTTATTTGTATAGTTTGAGGGTTTTTTAGTTTTTAGTTAACTATTTTAATATTTTTTATTATTAGTAATACTAATAACCAAAAATATTGAACCTATTATACTAATTTATAATAGGTTAACTATGAAACTTTTCTTCCGGTCACGATTCTATAAGATTCGGCTTCGACTTCGGAATCGAAGCCGAAGTCGGGCCATGTCTGCTACGCATACATGCATTTTACACATTACACAAACTTTCCAAATTTATATAAAAAGTCATCGTGAGCCTCAGAGATCTTGATTTGGGTTCTTTTTTATAAAAGGGGACATTTTTGCAGGCACCCGCCCTTGGCCCCTCCTTTCTATATTAAAAAAAAGTATAGGTATAGAAATTCAATCCAGTAGCCATCCCTGATGCGAGGGCTGAGAACGTTAACCCACAATTGGTGATATAGAATTAGTGGACCCGTAGATGGAAAATTTCACCTACACTCGTAATATTTTTTGGAGTGTAACTGCACGCGTATAACTAATTTATTTTCATACCTAATCGGCCGCCTTCGCTCCTTCGTATAAGGTTTCCTTTTTTACCTTACCGAGACTCAGCCGCGACCAAGATGACATCACATCCCTCCCACCTTGAGTCGAAATCTCTCTCGCGGGTTTTGACCCTTAGTTAAGCTGGCACCATTGAATATGGCACACTTAATCCAACAATGTTTTCCACGCCCTCGCGTCAATCCATTCCAACTTTAATGATTCTAAATTAACTCTCAAATTATTATTATTATTATTATATATTATTATTTGTCCTTAATCAAGCGTCATTTAGCTACATTAGACCGAGCATTCGATTTCTTATGATCACCGTGAACTTCATTCACCAAATCCAATCTTACTCCACAATCAATTGAAGCAAACTTCACTGTTCATTCAATTCATATCCGTACGAGTGGTAAACGTTTATTTCTTTTGTTTAATTTAATTAAAAGAAAAGTCAACGAACCTTATTAATCTCCTTTATTATTATTGGGGTTATTTATTTCATCAAAAGATCTTGTAACCTCGAGCCACGAGCAATCATTTATTTAATTCATTTGATTCAACTGGCCACTATATATACATATACGGCGCACGGTATCGCAGTGGTGACGGACTCCGAGAAGTGTGGCACTGGTTCGCTCCCGGCCGCTTGCATTGGGTGGAGTCGAATTGGCTGCTTACTATGTCTGGATATATATATACACGTGTGTATATGTATGTATATGTATATATATATATATATATATATATATATATATACCTTTGGTTTTCTTCCGCCCGAATTATTCATTCTGACGAAGGTCAAGCTTTTCATTCCACCTTAGACCTATAGTTTAACGTGGAATCCGAACCACGCCCCACCAGCAGCCCAGCGCCTTAACCACTAGGCCACCCAGGATACCCATTTATTTACCAACCACTTTCTTTATTGTGTGGAAGGATGAACAGCTGGGTTTTGCTGCGCGCCGCCTGCCGTCACCGGGACTTGTAGTCAGCGACGCTAACCACTACACCACCGAGGGTATATATATATATATATATATATATATATATATATATATATATATATATATAGCTAATGTAAAATTCTTTCCATCAGATTACCAGGACTCAAGCCCAATACCTCTTGGATAAAAAGTGAGGACGCTGACCATTAAGCTATGACAAAGATAAAAAGTTAGCACAACCTGGTGCATTAGGGCAGTGTTTCCCAACCGGGGGCCATATGGCTCCCTGGGGCCATGGCACATTTGAAGGGGGCCACAGGAAAATGTTATTTTGTAAAATAGAGTTAAATCTGCATATTACCTACTGAAAATAATGCTTATGGGGGCCACGGGAAAAAATAAGGTTCCTAAGGGGGGCCATAAGCCAAAACCGGTTGGGAACCACTGCATTAGGGTGTGTCAATTTTAGTAAAGTCAACAATTCAAAAAACTACTAGTGACCAAATGATGCATTTTTATGTGCTAAATCGAAATATGGCTTCAAAATCCAGATTTGACCACTCCTAGCTACTTATATTTGAAGTTGAAGTTTACGAAAAATCAGCAATTTTTGCAAGTATTTTTTTTATTGTATATAACTACATTTTACATACATTACATACAATTAAAGACATTTTGATTGTATTTCAATATTAAAACTTAGAAATATAGATAGGTTTCTTGAACTTTGCCAAGGATACTATGTCTACCTTGCTCTTGTCCCTGGACATGAGCTCCCTACTGGCCACCTGGCCACTGATGTACGCCTCCCTCCTCTCTTATGAGTAAACATGTTGTGCTGCTTCAGTTTCATCCTTACACAACTCTCTACTGACTGTGTGTGTGAGGGCCATGCAGGAACTTCCATTGGTCTATCCAGAAACTCCTTGATTGCAGCAGTGGTGAGGGAGCAGGTCAGAGGAGGCTCAGTCACGCCAGAGTTCCAGTCAATAAGCTCCGAGAGTTTGGTGGCATCTGGGTTGATGTCGGGAATCTTCCTGGGTCTGACACTGCAGTCTCCTACCTGTGTGTCCTCATCTCCTTCACCTCTGATTTCCAGTAATTTAGGGTGTGTCAATTTTAGTAAAGTCAACAATTCAAAAACTACTAATGCTCAAATGATGTCATATTATCTAGCAAACTTAGAAATATCTTTAGTGTTTAAAAAAGCCATTTACCTACTTATATTTGACCATAAAGGTTTGAAATATAACCTAAATATGACTGTAGCATCGTATATCAATGTGCCATTGATATGTGTGGTCAACTTTGGTTAATTTTGGTGTGCAGTATGGTTTCTAAGTTTCATATAGTCACAAATGCTGGAGTTTTGATTGTGAATGCATGAGTGGAGGAGGCAGGGAGGAGAGAGGAGGACGAAGACTTCATACCAGACCGAGTCTGGTATGAAGTCTTCGTCCTCCTTCGTCCTGGTCAAATATAAGTAGGTAAATGGCTTTTTTAAACAACACTAAAGATATTTCTAAGTTTGCTAGATAATATGACATCATTTGAGGATTACATGACATCATTTGAGCATTAGTAGTTTTTGAATTGTTGACTTTACTAAAATTGACACACCCTAAATTACTGGAAATCAAAGGTGAAGGAGATGAGGACACACAGGTAGGAGACTACAGTGTCAGACCCAGGAACCCTCCTGACATCAACCCAGCTGCCACCAAACTCTCGGAGCTTGTTGACTGGAACTCTGGCGTGACTGACCCTCCTCTGACCTGCTCCCTCACCACTGCTGCAATCAAGGAGTTTCTGGATAGACCAATGGAAGTTCCTGCATGGCCCTCACACACACACACAGTCAGTAGAGAGGTGTGTAAGGATGACAATTGAAGCAGCACAACATGTTTACTCACAAGAGAGGAGGGAGGCGTACATCAGTGGCTAGGTGGCCAGTAGGGAGCTCATGTCGAGGAACAAGAGCAAGGCAGACATGGCATCCTTGGTAAAGTTCAAGAAACATATCTATATTTCTAAGTTTTAATAATGAAATACAGTCAAAATGTCTTTAATTGTATGTAAAATGTAGTTATATATGGCATCTTTGGCAAAGTTCAAGAAACCTATCTATATTTCTAAGTTTTAATATTGAAATACAATCAAAATGTCTTTAATTGTATGTATGTAAAATGTAGTTATATACAATAAAAAAAATACTTGCAAAAATTGCTGATTTTTCGTAAACTTCAACTTCAAATATAAGTAGCTAGGAGTGGTCAAATCTGGATTTTAAAGCCATATTTCGATTTAGCACATAAAAATGCATCATTTGGTCACTAGTAGTTTTTTGAATTGTTGACTTTACTAAAATTGACACACCCTGCTGGTGCATATTTCAATACCGAGGGAACACAAAACTTTTTGTTCCGGAGTTTTTTAGACAAATATTGTTTATAGATTAAATCTATTACTGCTTCACTGCTTTATAAAGCATCACTCCACCCATACACCGCATTCCCATTCAAGGTATGAGGAGCTCGTTGCATTATTGTCAAGTGTAAGGAGGATCAACTTACTGACGAGACTCATACGTGGTTCATCAGTGGAGGTAACAACGACTGAGTTATTATTCAGGTGTATTAAAAATCTTTTTAATAAAAAAAAATATATATATATATATATACTGTATATATAATGGTAATGATAATAATCTTTATTGGCAGGAGATAAATCATTCAAAAATACAATATTCCTAAGGTAATAAGCGATACAACTAATGAACAATAAATATAAACCTAAAAGATTTGGGCTAAAAAGGAATATATATATATATATATATATATATATATATATATATATATATTATATAGTGAATGCCTTGCATATCCGGTTTGCTATAAGAATACATAAAAAAAAACTTGGATAATTATTATAGGCTGCCAAAAGACACAGACGATGATCAAAGTTAACCGCAATTCAAAGTGAAGGTTCCACTATGAGCCAGTACGGACAAATGTGTTGGTGTTCGGTTCAGAAATCAGAGTGATCTGAACTCGGTCGACTTTTGAATCTTAAATAAGGTCGCACTCGCGTACACGCTGTTGGCTCGTGCCGGAGCGTTTGTTTGGACCTCGAATACACCTTGAATGTGTTTTGTTTAAGTAAACCAAAGTGAATCCAAATCGAAGATGGGCTCCCTTCATTCACCAAATCAAAAACACCATCAGAAAAGAAAAAGAGTGATTGGCTCAAAGATTATTTGCAGAACAGGGGGAAAAAAAAAAAATAAAAAAAAATATATATATATATATATCCCGCAAGGGGGTTCTAAGATCGTGCTCTTGAGTGCTGTTTGTGCTCATTTGTACGTGCTTGTTCCAGGAGGTTTCACGTGCGCCCTCCCGGCCCTAGCACCCAAGGATGATGGGGCTCGACCTTGCGGTCTTTGTCATCCTTGGTCTTTTTCCACTTCGACTGTCCCCTCCACCCTTTCTTTTTCCTCTGTCTTTCCTCTCACCTTTTCTTTGTTTTTCCGCCGAGATATGCCCTTTTAAATAGAGGCGAATCGGTTCTTCCCGAACTTATATATATATATATATATATATATATATATATATCTCACGGGGGGTAGGGGCTAAGCCTACCTATTTTATTTTAGTTTTCGGTCACACTAACAGTAGGTTATATTTACAACGATTCATCCCATAACAAAAATGTAAATAGTGAATTTAAATACGCATATGTTAGTCTAATACGTTAGTCCAGTCAGTGCAATGAGTAATCAGAAAAAGTTTCAAATTTTTATGCTTACCTTAAAAGGCTAGTGGTTGCAACTTCAATAACTTTGTCGAAAGTAGTGAGTTAACTTTTGAATTTAGCTCGAGTGTTGTTGTTCATAATCTTCGTAAAGAAGATAAAAAGAAAATATATACACGGATAAAAAAATGGCAAAACAGTAACCACTCTTACGGACACTAATGAAATAACAGCTTAAACCTAAGGTCGTTGATTCGGGAACTGTCGAAGCGCTTTGTCTGTCGCAGTCAGGATCATAACCTGAGCCCTTGCTGTTTAAAAAAAAGCTCCAAATTTTCCTTGCGAGTTTAATTATAAATCTTTATAACTAGTTTGATAGTTATTACCTTGAGGTTCTTTTCGTTCTTTACGATGTAGGATAATGTTTAATAACATTCTATATTATATATTTACGATATAACCTCACAAATATTCGTATAAATTGTATTATAAAAAGTAAAAACGTATTATCGTACATTCAGACTGCCAAATATCTGTGCTGCGTTTTCTATTTGTTGTTTGATTTCCACATCATACATTATACAGAAATAAACCAATCTTATATTAAAATCAACGAATTTAATTACAGAATTTAAGCATTAACCTCTTTATAATAACGGAACAATAACTAAAATCATTTATATGGAGCTGCTGAAAAACTAAATGCTCTTTTTTTCCTCCTTCGGCACAACAGTCGGTTTCATTGTTCACAACCTCTAAAGTGGTTGCCTCACATTCGGCTTATTAAGAAAGAGGGTGAGCTAAATAATCATTTATCCTATAATAAAAATGTATAAAGATAGAAGTAGCGGGAACACATTTGTCTAAATGTAGATGCAGAGTTACGTATGTTTACGATATGATGTCATTATTTTCCTGTAAACATCAAAATAAGTAAATAAACACAAAGCGTCCCCAAATATTCAAGCCTGATTGATTTATGTACTGTAATTAAATCCACTCTTTATACTCGTTATATATTGTAGGTTTCCTTAATTCTCTCTCTCTCTCTCTCTCTCAAATAACTGTATAATTATTGTTTATCTTTAGTTAATTTATATAAACAGGCGTGCACTTAGTATATTTTTGTTCTTAACTGACATTTCATGAACACGTTTTGAAAACAATTTGTCAATATTTCAATGTGTTTGAGAAACATTCGTGCAACGATGCAGAAATTGTAGATATATTAACTACCTCATAACGTCTCTTGCTATTACTTGAAATTACTTGCTATTACGAAGTCATTACAGTACCGCATACTATTTACTCAATGCTAATGTACTTTATTCACAAACAGAATTCTCTCTCTCTCTCTCTCTTTTTCTCTCTCTCAAAAGACACAAACACATACACCTCCCTCTAAATTGGAGTTTATATTTTTTAACTTGCTAAATTTTAACTTCTTTGTAGAAACATTTTTTAATTTGATGATTGTGAGAAATTACATCAATTTTTTCTTCACTTTAATTGAATTTTATTGATAATATTTTCTTGAAGGAAAAGACAAAGTTAAGAAAAAGAGGAAGAAAAAAGAGAAAAAGAAAATAAAGTCAAATGCGAATTTTTTTTACATTTTGTATACGAACATTTTTTATATATATTTCATCATTCCTCCCATGAAAATAATAATAATAATAATAATATTAATAATATACAGGCTAAACCTATATATTTTATATTCTTAAAAGAATATATTTACATAATATGTACATAAATAGGTACAGTATATTAAAAATATGTCCAATTCACGCATGCGCGATTGGCAAAAACAGGATTATACAGATTAACTGTAAAGTATTGCGTGTTTGGGGCTTGTGCTTTTAAATGTTAAAGTTTAGAGCGTTAAAGTAACCTGAATATTTAGTCGAAGTGATAGTAGGTATTAAATTAAGACAGGCATTTAGCAAATAAAGTGGTTGTTTTAACAGCAAATTAACATATGTTATTATTATTATTATTAAAAAATCTCTCTCTCTCTCTCTCTCTCTCTCTCTCTCGAAAAATGGCAAATGCCGTTTAACTTGGGCAAATGCAAAGTGATGCACATTGGCTACGCCAATCCCAAGTCGGACTACTCGATGTTGGGTAGTAATATCGAGGTGACTGATTTAGAAAAGGACTTGGGTGTGCTAATTAGCAGCGACCTTAAGTTTACGAAACAGTGTGTAGAGGTGGAAAAGAAAGCCCAGAAACTATTGGGTTATATCAGGAGGCAATTTCAGTTTCGGAACAAGGAGATTGTGCTCTCACTGTACAATTCCCTTGTTCGGCCGCACCTGGAGTATGCTGTGCAGTTCTGGTCGCCCAACCTCAGGAAAGATATTGAGAGGCTGGAGCGAGTGCAGGCGAGGGCCACAAAGTTAATCCCTTCCGTTAGGCATATGGGCTACAATCGACGGTTACGCGCCCTAAACTTGTTTTCGCTTGAAACTCGGAGGCTGCGCGGTCAACTGATCGAGGTTTTCAAGCTCTTACGCGGGTTCAACGATGTCGATTTTAGAAGTATGTTTAGTTTAAATGATAACCCAACTCGCAACAATGGTTGGAAGTTGGATTTGAAACGGTTTAGGACTAGTGTGTGTGGGAATTATTTACGTATAAGATCTGTGACACATGGAACAGGTTACCTTCGGAAGTTGTGAACAGTTCCTCTGTGGATCAGTTCAAGAAAAGGGTAGACGAAATCTTGTACACTATTTGAGTGTGTAAAGACATTTAGGACCTCAGTCTGCGGAAATTTCTTTTCCTATAAAATAGTTAATATCTGGAACCAACTTCCCTCAGAGGTTGTTTCCAGTCAAAGTGTAAATGTGTTTAAAAATAGGCTAGACAAAGTACTGAATACTCTCATGTGAGCAAACTAAATATAGAGCTATTTATATATTCTCCACTTTCCTGTAAAATTTCCTTGGCTACTTTTCCAGGGTCAAGGTATTTTCTTCAACCTTTTTCCGTACCTGCCTCTGGCAGGGAGGGAGCGGAGGGTGGGGAGAGAGCCTTCTACTTTTCTATCCAGTTTTCTACTACTGCTAGGATAGTTGAAAGAAAAATAAACTTTTACAAAATTTTACCTGGCACCCGTTGCCATTGGTACCTCCTCGGTATGGGCCGCAAGGCCTTTTGAGGTACTTCTTTTCCTTGTAACTCCTTGTAACTCTCTCTCAGCTCAGCATGAGAAAGGAAAATACTATATTTTTTTTAATTGTGCATTTAATGTTTAAACAGGAGTGTTCTGATTTTCACCTTTCATTTCTTTTTTCAGATAACAATAATACTTTCGATCGTTCAGCCAACGCATGAGGAGTCCAAAATTACCTCCTGAAACCATTTTTTTAATGAAAATTAAAATGTTTATTGGCAGACTATAGTCCATATGACAAATATTATTAATACAATGACAGTTCACATACTAAGGATGAACTATATACAATTGATTAGAAATAATACTGTAATGGCGAAGTTAAGTGGAGCTACAGACAGACGCCATAGCTTAGACTTTAGAGATAAATGGCAGGACTCATGGGTAGCTTGGATGATCGGGTTGGTTGATTTTTTAATTCTTTGCATTATACTGTGTTGAGCGCGTCTTGTTACCTCCGGGAAGCTCGGGACATTGCGGGTAGCAAATATTTGCGAAGCTGAGCATCTCGGGGGTAATTTATGTAAGAGTCTAAAAGACCCGTTGTACAGCAAATTTAGTTCTGCCAGAACCTTTTTTATAATACACCCACAGTTGCTGTCCGTATATATTACTGCAGAAAGTACGAAAGAGAGTGTCTTTAGCTTCACTTGTACAGAATCGAAAGTTCCTTACGGTCATATTCGCTTTAGCACACAGGCTTCGAGATTGTTTTCTTATATCCGAGTCATCACTCAAGGAGCTGGTAATAGTTTGACCCAAATACTTAAACTCTTGTACTTCCTCAATTACTTCACCATTCATTTTAAACCTTATATCAGCTGGCTGATTACGGCTTTTAGGATGAAATTGCATAACCTTAGTTTTTGTAACATTAAAAAGAATATCATGTTTCTGCGAATACACTTCGCAGACTTTTAGTAGCCGATCCAGACCTTTAACAGAGGGACTTATTAACACCATATCATCGGCATAAACTAAGTTATTTATCCTCGTGTTATCTATACAACATCCTACTGTTGCCTCATTAAGTGAAGCAATTAATCCGTCGATATACACATTAAACAGCATAGGGGAGAGCAAGGAGCCTTGTCTCACCCAGCAAGAGGAGCCAAAACACTCGGATAGTACGTTGCCCCACCTAACAGTGAAAGATTGGTGGGAATACCAAAATTTCAATAAATTTAATATGTACATGGGAACCTTCCTGTCTTCTAGTTTTGCAAATAAAATATTGTGGTTCACCCTGTCATATGCCTTACTTATATCTAGGAAACAGCTATAAATAGTTGAATTACTGTCAATGTATTTAGATATTGTTTCTTTAACTACATAGATACACAGGAAGCATTCCCGATGTTCCCCAATAAGAAATGGGACGTGCATTCTTGTTAGAACATCGAGTTATCTCGTAACTTCTTTCATTCTGATGTTTTCTGGCATTTACCTATTTTTCCATTTCGACTTCATTTAGTCTTCCATGGAAAAAAATCAAGCGAGATCAGTGAAAAGAAAAGCTTTATTCACGAAATCAACGCATGGCTATTAATTATAATGAAAGATGTGGCAATACTTTACATTTTGTCACTTTTGGTATTTAAGCTTTTGTCTCTTTTCGTCTCACACTGTAAATGTAATAACCATTATTTACTTCTTAATTTCGCATTCAGTAACTTTTTACGCTTTACATTTTATGACGTAAGAATAATAAAAACTTGGCTATAAATTTCACAATGAGATAAAGTTAACATTGACAAGTTTGGAACACAAAGAAATGCAATTTGAAAAAAAATCTGCTCAGAAATTAAAATTTAAAATTATTTTTTAAGTAAAATTTAAAAGTAACAAAAATAGAATTTAGTAAACTTATACCAAAATTAAATTGACTGGAATTGGGAGGAGCTACCCACCCTTCTTTGTTAGACTGATCCGGGAGTTCAAAGGGGAGGAGCCCCGTTGTTAAATACACCCCAGTTAAGCCTAGCTATATAAAGAGTGGCCCAAAAAATGTACTTACTTTTAAATGCAAATTATTAAAATATTGGGTTCATTTTTTCGGGTCATTCCGTAGATTAGGCAAGGTCTGGCTTGATTAGGTTAGTTTAGATTAAGCTAACGTTTAAGTTTCTACAACGATATAAAGTTATAAACATTAGATTCTTTTTCTTTAATCTGTCCTTGCATGGTCGGCGAAGGTTGCCGATTTATGCATGAAATCATTTTAAGGAACAGACGAACAATGGAAGGTGGAATAAGAAATGATATTTCTTCAATTACTGTATATTTATAAGGTTCCCTGCTTCCCACTTCGAAATTCACTAATAATTCTTCTTCTCCTTCTTCTTCTTCACATTATTATTATTATTATTATTAATGATTGATCTAAACTTGGTGTATAGTATGTGATTCATGAAGGCGACTGATTTAAGTTTGTCCAAGAGAAGTCGCTACGTTAACAAATGTGGCCGTCATCGACCAATCAGAAGTGAGCCAGTCCTTCCAGGTGCTGAAGTGAGGAACCGGCTTTTTCTACTGGCAGTTATATTTCGCAAAGTTATAATAATTACGCATAATTTTATTAAAGATAGTTATATTATGAATATATAGAATTAGTATGTATATTTTATTACGAATATATACAATTTGTATATATATTTTAAAGCCGAAAAAAGTAGTTGAGTTTATTTTTTTATGAAGGAAGGAACGGCCAAGGGTAAATACCCTCAAAAAAGGCCCCCCCCCCTCCTAACATGGAGGAAGAAGAGAGCCAAAATCAAAGAGGTCCGGTGCTAGTGTCTCCGAGAAACTGATGCAATGAGAAAAGGGAAGGTCCAGGGTTTTCGAGATGGCTAGACATTCTGCATTTGAAAGATTGGAGGTCGTAGGCAGGGGAAAAAATGGACTCAAGAAGACTGTTCCAGAGTTGACCGGTTGAATAGATGAAAGATTGAAAATACCGAATGACCCTTGCGTTACGCAGTTGGACAGAAAAGAATGAGAATGTGTAGAAAGTCTGGTACCGCGTACTCTCCTTAAAGGAGGAGGCATTCAGTTAGAGCGTTCAGAAGAGCAGTGTCTATTATAATGACGATAGTAAAGGGAGAGTGAGGCAACATTTCGGCGAAAAGAGTGGAATTGAAGACAGTCAGTAAGAGGCGGGTGGGGAAATTGATAAGACAAAAAGCCTTTAATTTTGACCGGTCAAGTAGAGCTATGCAGTGGCGGCTCGTGACTTTCAGTTATGGGGGTGCTGCCTCAGAAATTGCGAACAATTGTGTCGATTATATATATATATATGAGAGAGAGAAAGTCGAATAGATAAATAGATAACTACTCACTACTCAGTCATAAAAATAAGTAAAATAGTATCATAAAATCAATTATAGGGTACTTACGCTTAACGGGTAATTTCGAATTTGCCAAAAAATTTATTTATAAACAAATTCCATTCTTCTGTTTTTATTCTGAGCGAAAAAATATTCTAAGAAATGAAAGCTATATATATATATTGTAATTTGTAAATAATCCAATTATTATATAATTAACTTCAATCTCACGACAAAAAATAAATGATAACGAATCATTGATAAACGCAATTCGGAAATTAAATTTCGAATTAGCAAACGATACAGCAACATAACTACAACGTCAAACAAACAAATCGGCACTGCTCTGTCCACAGTGCTTTGGATCCTCTTAAACCCGCTATTCTGACTCGCTCTTCGTACGTCCGCCACCGAGGTTTCAAGCGTTTCGAACAAAATCTGGAACTGTTAAGTACGCAGTTCCACGGGAAGGCTGAAGCTACTTTCGTGATTCATTCGTTCGGCATTGAAATACTGTAGTTTAAGGAAAAAAGGATATAATTTTATTTAAAAACTCAAAGTTCATTGAAAAAAAAACAATCAGAGAATCAGAGAGGCTATTTTAAATATTTAAATATAAAGATCATAAGATCATGGGGGTGCTGCAGTTCCACAGTGCTTACCTGCGAGCCGCTCCTGGCTATGTGGGTTGAGCCACCCCACGCATGAGAAGCATATTCCATACAAGCAGGGGCGTACACAGCATTTCTTAAAGGGGGGGGGGCACACACAAACAATATATATATATATATTAGTGATGGACCGGATGTCAGTTTTTCAACATCTGCGGATTGTTTGTTGATTTAATGGTATTTATATTTTGAGGTTTATATATTTGTTTGTTCATTAATAATTAATACTTTACATGAAATGTGCATGACTGGGCCTTATAAGCTACTTTATAAGCTAATTTAATTGTATTTTGCATAATTTATTAGAGGTAATATCCGCATAACATCCGCAGTCAGAAGTGCGGATGCGGATGCGGATATCCGGTCCACCACTAATGTATATACACAGTAGACGCCCGAAAATTCGGAGTCCAGAAATCCGGACCACCCGCGAATCCGGACCTTTTAAAAATCCTGCACTTTTTTGAATTTGGCGCGATTTTGAATTTGGCGCGTTTTGTTCAAAGCGCCACAGACGCGCAGTGGCAACGAGCGGCAACTCAACACACGCTGACGACTCAGGGTTGCCAGATGTAGGAGAATTCTCAAAAAATAGGAAAATGGAATGGGCTGCGGAGAAAAAAATTCTCCTAAATTAAGTAGGATATTTTTTTGGAGAATGCAAAATAATTTTAGGAGAATGTAGGAGAACGGATCTTTCCTGTTTCATTAATTGTTTCCGATTTTTATGAAAACAACGTGATATGTACACTGTACAGTTTTCACGCTGATTTCAAAATTATAAGCCATTTCATCGAGAAATATATAACCAAAAAGTTATAATATGCAGAAACTAGCAAATGTTTGAAACAGCGTAGGCTATAGAAATTTTAAAATAATACGCTGATTCTAAAAATAAGTTTTTTCGAACTGAAAGTAAATTATAGAATACTACAAAAAGTACTAGAACGGTGTAATCACTGCGAGCAGAGGCTAGGCTATTTTTTAAACGGTGGCGTTGCGCATCTATTTTGTGCTTCCGCTGCAAGCATAGACTATCACTGCAAGCATAGGCTAGGCTATTTTTTAAACGGTGGCGTTGTGCATCTATTTTGTTCTTCCGCTGCAAGCATAGACTATAGTTCAACATCTTTTTACTTTCCAATGACTGACAAATTTAATTTTATAGAATTATATAGGAAGACTGAGACAGAAGAAAATGCAGTAAATTTTTTACAAGAATATAACTTAATACCGAAAGAAAAACAGTGTCCTAGAAAACATCAAATGCTAATAAGCCAAACCTAACCTAACCTAACCTAACCTAACCTAAGTATTTCTCGATGAAATGGTTTATAATTTTGAAATCAGCGTGAAAAACTGTACATATCACGTTGTTTTCATAAAAATCGGAAACAGTTAATGAAACAGGAAAGACCCAGGAGAACAATTGCATCTGAATTTAATAAGGTTATTATTGCTAATTCAGTGAAATTTTGGATTCATGCTTTCGAATACAAAGATTCTGCTGGTAAATCATGCTTCATGCATCTGAGCAAGTTAGCTCTAAGATTCTTGATTTTGCCTTTGTCAAATGCATTTGTTGAGAGGATTTTCAGCAAAGTCACCCTGACAAAGTCTTCCTTAAGAAACTAAATGTCGCTTCCCATGTTGGACGCAATTGTTAGGGTAAAAATGACTGATGAAGTGATCAGTCATTTTGAACCCACTGAAGGGATGTTAAAAAGATTTAACAGTAAAATGTATGATTAGATTAGAGTTGTATATTTAACCTTGCTGTATATTTAAGTTTTAGAGTCTATACTGTTACTGAGTTTGTCTTTTTGTCTTGATTTAGTACAATATATATATATGGAGAATTTAGGAGAATTTTGAAAGCAATTTAGGAGACAGTATTCATGAAAATCTGACAACCCTGCCTGAGGCTGACGTTCATTGCGCCATTTGTAAAGTGAACTCGCACTGTGACGGCGTTATACTTCACTGTCCCACTGTTTTCCTTTATACAGTATATTTTCAAACATTTATTAACCCATCATAATGGCTCCTAAAGTAGATAAACTTCGTGCTGTGAAGAGAAGGAAAAATACATTAAAATTGAGTGAGAAACTTGAAATAATTAAGAAATTAGAACGTGGTGTAAGCAGGGCTGTTCTGATGGAGACTTACAACATAGGAAAGTCTACACTGTGACGATATGAGAAATGCAAAGAAGAAAATTTTAGAATTCACTGCAAGTTCTGAGCCTAACAATAAAATTGTTGAAAGAAAAAGTTTGCATAAACCAAGATTTGAAAATCTTGATAAAGTGTTACATGAGTGGTTCTTGTTAAAACGATCGGAAGGTATGGGTATTTCTGGGCCTATGCTTATTGCCAAAGCAAAATATTTTAAAGAGCAAATGAACATCGAATCAGAGTGTTCATTCAGTGAGGGGTGGCTTACTAGGTTCAAGCTTCGTCATGGAATTAGGCATTTAGATATCGCTGGAGAAAGACAGTCAGCTGATACAGAAGCAGCAAAAAAATATACTGCTACATTTGAAAAAATTGTTAGTGATTATGATCTCAGCCGATCAAATTTATAATGCCGACGAAACTGGGCTTTATTGGAAATGCTTGCTAATAACAACTGATCAGCAAATCATCGAGAGTGTTACCACTCCCGAGAAGGTAGAGGACTTTTCAGAAGATTCTGGTGAAGAAGAAACAGTTCAAGAAGAAAAGATATCTTGGGCTACTGTACAGTAGAACAATGCATGCAAACTGTTATAAAATTCGTGGAACAGAATCATAACTTTTGTGTGCAAGATGTTATGCACGCTCATATGATGCAGAACAAATTAATCACCAAGAAATTAGAATGTCGTAAACAAGGCGACATACGAAAATATTTAAAAAAAAAGCAATTACAAACTCTCACGAAAGTGTTCCATCTACAAGCAGTGCAGCAATCGAAACAATAGAAGTGGCTGCGGATAAAACATCAAACTCTCACGAAAGTGTTCCATCCACAAGCAGTGCAGCAATCGAAAAAATAGAAGTGGCTGCGGATGAAACACCAGCAGAAGTCGTTAAAATGAATGATTAATTCTGCATTGTACTGTAAAATATTATTTATGCATTCGTTTTTTGTCAATTGCTTAGTGTATTTATCTATGAAAAATGTTTGTTTTTACATATGATTTCAAGAGTTAAACATGCTGTTAATTTTGTAATTATAAATTTCACATAAATTTTGCATTGTAAAATATTATTTCTGCATTCGTTTTTTGTCAATTGCTTAGTGTATTTATCCAGTGGCGGACCTACATTTTTTGGACCCTGAAGCTTGAACTGTTATGGGAGCCCCTTGGCAACCAGCAACAATTACAGGGGCATTTTGAGGCCATATGAAATGGGTATTAGAGCATATTCTAAGGTCAATATTAAGTACTTCAACCCATTGGCTTATGATTCTATCACTAAAATAGCCTTATTTTAATAACAAACACTTAAAAAAACTCCATCGATTTTGTTGAAAAATTCACTCATTAAAAAAAAAGTTGCTTCAGGGCCCCTCCTGGATTAGGGGCCCTGAAGCTTAAGCTTCATTAGTTTCATAGTAGATCCGCCACTGTATTTATCTATGAAAATGTTCGTTTTTACATATGATTTCAAGAGTTAAACATCCTGTATTTTGTAATGAATAAACTGGCAGAATTTACCTGTTCGTCTCTTATTTATCCCACCTTAAATTTGCATTTTAAAAATACCCCAAGAGAATCCGGAAAAAACAGAAATCCGGACCCCCCCCCCCCCAATCCCGGAGGTGTCCGGATTTTCGGGAGTCTACTATATATATATATATTGTGTGTGTGTGTGTGTGTGTCAGCTGAAAATTGATGATGATTGATTTGGAATTAAAATGAATTGCATCTTGGAAGGCTTCAGTTATATTTTATTTCCAATTTCTGGTCAAAGAATTAAATTTGCACAACTTAATCGTACGTATAAAGACATATATAAACGTTCCTAAGCCAGCCAAAATTGCTTTTGAGTTTTGAGTTAATAACATGTCCTGGTAACCATGAAATAACTGAAATTCCATATGCCATCAAGATTTTTTTGTGGTGAATGTTGCAAGGTTATCGTTTTTTGAAAATTTCTTTTTCAAATATCTTTAATGAGAGTAGTAATAATTTTTACAATGGGGGGCCTATGCCCCCCCCTTATGTACGCCACTGCATACAAGGGTGGACAAAACCCCTGTCCAGAGAGAGCAACTGAGTAGGGATGAAGAAACTGCGGAGGCGGTACAGCACACCTAACCTCTTAGAAACTGTTTTAGAAAGTGTGTACGTGATCTTTCCAGGAAAGATCACGAGAAAAGGAAATGCCAAGAATTTTAAGAGAAGAGGAAGGATTGAGTTGTGTGTTGTTGAAGATAAGGGGATAGTTATGTGGAAGATTGTGATGAGTAGACAGATAAAGGAATTGAGGTGTGAAGATATTGAAAGCCACAAGGTTTTCTCTGCCCCAATCAGAGATAGCAGAAAGATCAGAGGTCACGTGTATCATAGCCGTCCAACGCGAAGCATGGAGTGACTGTTGAGACGGACGCCTTGTGAAGCGGGTAGAGAAGTGAAGAGGGGAATCATCGGCATAGGAGTGGATAGGACCGAAAGTGCGACTTAATAGATCATTAATAAATAAAAGGAAAAGAGTGGGTGACAGGAAAGAACTCTGGGGAACAATACTATTAATAGATTTAGAAGAACAGTGGCCATCTACAACCGCAGCTATAGATCGGGCAGAAAGGAAATTAGAGATGAAGACACAGATAGAAAGATAGAAACTGAAGCAGGGCAGTTGGAGAGTAATGATTGATTGCTGCCAGATTCCATCAAAAACTTTTGATATGTCTAGCGCAATAACGAAGGTTGAAATCCCGAAGAGAGGATGACCAAAAGTCAGAGAGATATGTAAGAAGATCGCCAGTTGAGCGTCCCTTGCGGATACCATACTGACGATCTGAAATAAGATTGTGAGAAGAAAGGTATGAAAAAACTATACACGCCTGTCATACAGTTTACATTATAGTTCATATTACAGTTTACAACAAGGCCTAATTCAAACCCAGGCCTAAACATGCCCATTGCCCACAAAACGGTACCGTATGCTGTGGCGGATTAAGGGGCTTTCGGGCTTGTCACCCCACCTTAGACCTACAGTTTAGCGTGGAATCCAAACCACGCCCCACCAGCAGCCCAGCGTCTTAACCACTAGGCCACCCAGGGTACCCACTTATCTACCAACCAATTTTTATTGTGTGGAAGAATGAACAGCTGGGTTTTGCTGCGCGCCGCTTGCCGTCACCGGGCATCGATCCCGGGGCCGATGGATTCGTAGTCAGCGACGCTAACCACTACACCACCGAGGTAGTTCAGTTTTTCAACACGAAATGTGGAACGAAGATAATTTTTTACGCGCTTAAACGCAGAAAAAGAACGCTGCAATTGTTCACCATCAAATATACGTACATGCGGAGAAAAATATATAAATTAGGGAAAGCTTCTTGCAGCTCATTTTGCATTAGCTTGCGATACATGGAAAGTTCAATACTACAGTTATCATTAGATGTAATGCTACCCGCTTCTGCCTTGAAATATTCTGTGTAGTGAACAATTTCCTTAAAGAATGTTGGTTCCATGTGACCAGGGTAAACCTCAACAAGATTACCTGCAGCAGTTCCAAGTTCAGTAACATAATCGTAATTTTGAGGCCCAGAAATATCTCGAATGGGAAGTAACGAAACCAGCCCCGCTGTCCGGATCTGCGTTCCCGGTATCGGCAGCGGGGAACCAGAAATGGGGACGATTATGGTCCCCTGCCCAGGGTACTCCGAAGCTCTTGAGGTCGATGCCAGTTTGTTGTTTTTTTAATTTTGAAAAGATTGCGTAGTTTGTAAGATGCATGTATGTGTAGTAAGGAATAGTGAGAGAAGTATGTGTTTGAGAGAATGCTGGATTGCTCACAGGGTAGATGAGACACGGAAAAAGATCAGCTAAGGAGAACAGTGACAGGAGAAACGGCAGCAGTTCCAGCACTGCCTGTCTCCTGCCGAATGTCCCATAGTTGATTGGTGTCTACAATCTCCTACTATGCACACACACACACACACACACACACACAGTATATATATATGAAAATTATTTCACGAAAGTAACACGTGAAAAATATTTATGATGAATAAAACCACGAGGAAAAGGAAACACAGAATGGTGCTCAAGCGCTTTCGCCTAATGACATCCTCAGGAACAGTGTTCCTGAGGATGTCATTAGACGAAAGCGCTTGAGCACCATTCTGTGTTTCCTTTTCCTCGTGGTTTTATTCATCATATATACACATATATATATATATATATATATATATACACAGGGCCTATCAGAGGGGGGGCTAGGAGGGCCATTTGGTCTGGGCCTCAAGCTTAAGAGGTGCCTCAAATTTATAAACTTTCAGGTTTGAATATAATGTTTTGCAGTGAAAGTAAAAATTGAGTTTAACTATGGACCTCAAAAGCTGGAAGTGGCCCGGGCCTCTCTCTCTCTCTCTCTCTCTCTCTCTCTCTCTCTCTCTATATATATATATATATATATATTATGATGTAAATCCACAAGGAAAAAGAAAAATGATTCCAAGGGCTTTCATGTATTCAGAAGTACACCTCGTCAGGGAATGGTGTACTTCTGATTACACGAAAGGGCTTGGAATCATTTTCCTTTTTCCTTGTGGGTTTGCAGCATTCATTCATTTCACATGCTGATATATATAATATATATATATATATATATATATATATATATATATATATATATATATGAGGCGCGGCTGATTAGGAGGTCCGTAGGTAGTACTTCTGTGATTTCTCATGGAATGATCAGTTTTCGTGGCCGTGGACCTTCCGTGTATGCTGAGCGCATCACAGAGGTGATTCTCTCAGGCATGGAGGCGTACATTCCATATTCTATTTCTACCACTAATGCGAAAAAACCTTGGTTTAACTCTTCAACAACTTTACTTCCTCTTCTTTACTTCCTCTTTTCCATTCTGACGGCTCATTTGCCGTATCTTCTCCTAATAAAGCTGAACACTTCGTTCAAACTTTCGCCTCCTACTCAACTCTGGACGATTCTGGTGCTGTTCCTCCATTTCCTCCTCCTCTGACTTTATTATGTCTGAAATTAGAATTTCTTCCAAATATGTTCTTTCTGCCCTATCTGGGTTCAACTGTAGGAAGGCGTACGGTCCTGATGGTGTTCCTCCTGTTATTCTTAAGAACTGTGTTTCTGTGCTGACACCCTGCCTAGGCAAACTCTTTCGACTTTGTCTTTTATCTGGTACTTTTCCTTCCTGTTGGAAGTTCGCTTTCATTCATCTTGTCCCAAAGAAGGGTGACCACTCTCAACCCTCCAACTATCGCCCCATTGCTTTGATTTCTTACTTTTCTGAAGGTTTTTGATCTTTCCTTAATAGGAAGATTCTTAAACACCTCTCTTCTCACAATCTTTTATCAGATCGTCAATATAGGTTCCGCAGTGACGCTCTACTGGGATCTTCTTGCATATCTCTCCGACTCTTGGTCATCTTCCTTTTAAGAGTTCGGTGGAACTTTGGCTATTGCACTTGACATATCGAAAGCTTTTTGATAGAGTCTGGCACAAATCTTTAATTTCCAAATTGCCCCCCTTTAGTTTCTATCCTTCTATCTGTGTCTTCCTCTCTAATTTCCCCTCTGGCCGATCTTAGCTGCGGTTGTAGATGGCCACTGTTCTTCACCTAAAGCTGTTAGCAGTGATGTTCCTCAGGGTTCTGTCCTGTCACCCACTCTTTTCCTTTTATTTATCAATGATCTATTACTGTAAGTCGCAATTCCTGTTCTCTCCCCTCGTATACTGATGATTCCAATCTTTTACTTATCCACCCGCGTACTTCGCGTAGGTCGGCTATGGTACACGTGACCTCTTTCTACTGTTTCTCATTTGAACAAAGAAAACCTTGTGACTTTCAATGCTCAAAAACTTTGTGACGAGTAGACAGATGGAGGAACTATCTTCCACACGACTATTCCCTTACCTTCAATAATATACAACTGAATCCTTCCCCTTCTCTTAACATTCTTAGCATTTCCTTTTCTCATGATCTTTCCTTGAAAGATCACATATACTCTCTTTTCAAAACAGCTTCTAAGAGGTTAGGTGTGCTCTGCCTCGCCAGTTTCTTCATCCCTGCTCAGCTACTCTCTCTGGACAGGGGGTTTTGTCCGCCCATGTATAGAGTATGCTTCTCATGTGTGGGTTGGCTCAACCCACACAGCTTTACTTGACCGGTTGAATTAAAGGCTTTTCGTCTCATCAATTTCCCCCTCTTACTGAATGTCTTAAATCTCTCTCTCTTCGCCGAAATGTTGCCTCACTTTCTCTTTACTGTCGCTATTATAACGGACACTGCTCTTCTGAACTCTCTAACTGCATGCCTTCTCCTTTAAGGAGAACATGCAGTACCAGACTTTTTACACATTCTTATTCCTTTTCTATCCAACTGTGTAACGTAAGAGTTAATCAGTATTTTCTATTTTTCATCTACTCAACCGGTGAACGCTGGAACAATCTTCCTCAGTCCATCTTTCCCCTTGTTTCTGACCTCTAATCTTTCAAACGCAGAATGTCTAGGCATCTGAAAACCCTGAACCTTGACTTTGGTTCTCTTCTTCTTCTTCTACGGTGGGGGTGGGGGAGCGCTTTGCGTGCATTTGACCTTGGCCCCTCTTACCTGCAAAAAAAATATATACAATATATATCATATATGACAAGGTGTACTTCTGAATACACGAAAGGCCTTGGAATCATTTTTGTTTTTCCTTCTGGGTTTGCACCATTCATTCATTTGACGTGTCTAGTCCTGGCTTGGTGGAGGAGCGAGTTGCACTCTTGCGCTCTCCATGGTACATAACCAGGTACACCCGGCTCATCTTGTACCGTCCTGAGCCAGGCATCTAGTCTTCTCTTAAAGACTTCAACTTTGACCCCTGTAATGTTTCTGAGGTCCTTTGGAAGCTGGTTGAAAATTCTTGGCCCCCTGACAACCAAGCTATTTTCCTTCAGAGTTGAGGAGGTCACTTGTCGGGCCTTTAATTTGGAAACACTAGACATTCTGGCTTTCCTATTCTCTAGCGTCGTCTGGATGGTAATTGGGTTTAGTTTGAGGTTTGGTGCCAGTTTTTCGATCATTTTCCATATGTAGATTACGGTATACCTCTCTCTTCTTTCCAGGGAATACAGATTTAGTTTACGTAGTCTTTCCCAGTAGTTGAGTTCTTTGTAGCCATCAATCTTGGCTGTGAAATGTCTTTGCGTTTCTTCTAGTTTATTAATTTCTTCCTTTTTATATGGGGACGTCAAAACAGCAGTATTCAAGTTTTGGTATGATCAGTGTTCTCAGCAGGAGAATCATTACTGTCTTGTCCCTCCTTTTGAACGTTCTTAGTACCTGTCCCGCGACTCTTTTTGCTTTGTTTATTGCTATCTGATTTTGTGTCTCGAATTTGGCATCATCAGTCATTATTACCCCCCCAAGTCGACCGCTTTCGTGCTTCTCAGAATTTCTTGTCTATCTGGAGCATAATATGCAGTCTGTTTAAGTTCCTCATTTCTACCATATCTCAAGAGCTTAAATTTCTCGGTGTTAAATGTCATATTGTTGTCTTCTGACCATTTGTATATTTTGTTTGTGTCTCTCTGCAAGGCCTCTATTTCGTTTGCATCGCTGATTTTTCTGCTGATCTTTGTATCGTCTGCAAATGATATGATGTTACTATACTGTTGATGTTTACTCCACTGTCTATGTCTGTTAGCATGATAATGAACAGGAGTGGGGCCAGCACTGTACCTTGTGGTACTGAGCTGCGTACTTCTGATTTTGATGATACACCTTGAATTTTGACCACCTTAGTCGATTTCTGAGGAAGTTGTAGATCTATTTTCCCACTTTGCCTGTTATTCCCATCTGTTTCATTTTATGTGCTATTATACCATGATCGCATTTGTCGAGAGCTTTAGCCAAATCCGTGTATATGACATCATAGTTTTCATTGCCTTCAAGTGCATCTAGGATATTGTTATAATGCTCTATAAGTTGTGATAGGCATGATCTTCCTGATCGGAATCCGTGTTGATTTTCGTTGAATCTTTCCAATGTCTTCAAGAAGTCATAGATTTTCTCTCTGATTATTCTTTCAAAAATTTTGGTGAGGTGGCACGTCAACGACACTAGTCTATGGTTCTTTCCTTGAGATCTATCCCCGCATTTTATATATGGGACGATAAATGCAAAAAACTTCACTTTTCTACGTGAAGGTCAAAATATGATACAAAAACCCACTCTAATAGACAGAGTTTATTTCCACAACAGTGCTTCGATGCCCACTGGCATCCTCTTCGTTTTTCTGTATCCACCCGAAGAGGATCCACCAGTGGGCATCGAAACTGTTGTGGAAATAAACTCTGTCTATTAGAGTGGGTTTTTAGTATCATATACGGGGCCCCAATAAACCTTAGCCCCCCGCCCATGGCCTAAACCATTAGAGGTACAGTAAAACTAAACATACCTTACAAACGAGAATTTAATCCTGCAATTAATGAGAAACAATTAAAACTTGGTGTTCCCGCCATTGGCTTCCAAGACAGCCTGAATTCGCTTTGGGTAGCTTGCCAAAAGTGACGTGAATAGATCTTGATCGTTACGCAAATTTGCTAAAACAGTTTCAATGTGTTGCGTCATTGTATCCTTCGAAAATCGATTTGCTGCAGGTTCTTGAAACAAGAGACATTCAACCTTGTCCTTTATAACTGATCCAATGTGTTCACAGACGTTCAGGTCAGGAGAATTTCCTGGCCATTCTTCATTTCCAAAGAAATCGATCTCATGGTTCCGCAACAACTGTTGAGTGGCTAATGCCTTAAAGCAGGGGGCCTTATCGTGCAGAAGTGTGACCTGATCGACATCCATAACATTGTTTGGGTTTCTTAGAAAAGGAATGACATGCTGGGCTAGAATAATATCGCGAAAATACTGTCCATCCTAACTCTGACCATTTGGCTTCAGCACCCACATGAGCTTCTTTGCAGTGAACAAAACAAACACACCAACACAGTCTGGACTTTTTAATAATTCGCGATAATGTTCACTGTCATCGATTTCATCTGGTGTTGTGGCCCACACTCGATCATTTTGGTAGTTAGGCCGACGTGTTACGCAAACAAAAAATTCATCGGAGACAGCTAAATGCATGAAATCATCCACATCCCAATCTTCAAGATAATGGGCAAACCACATTCTGTCATCGATGTTAAGTTGAGTTTTTCTTGGCTTTGGAAGTTCATGCCAAGGCTCTAAATCTTGCCTATGACGGTACAGTCGAATGATTTCACCACTAACGATCTTTCCTCTCAACACTTCGATCTCTCTAGAAAGTCTAGCACAGCTGTTTTTCCGCTTACGCGTACCGCTTTCAATGATGTCCTTTGTTTCCTGAGAGAGTGGCAAATTTGGGCCCCCAGATTTGGTTGTATCCATTTCACATTCATCCAAAGTTTTATTCTAATTTCTTTTGACGAAGTCCTCACTTCTTCGCAACTTTTTGGCAACCCATGAACGTGTCATAAAGGTGGCTTAAGCATCACGAGCTTCCCGAAATGTTATTGCTCGTATGCGATCTATCACACGTTGTCTCTCCGAATCACCAATTAATTGAGAAGCCATTATATTATCACTTTATCAGCTAGAGTAAGTTTAATACCTGCAATAAATATAGAATTTTATATATTTTTATAATCACTAAAAACTATTTCGATATAAGTAAACATGAAAGCTGCAAATGGGGGGGGCTAAGGTTTTTTGGAACCCCTTAGGGATGATGTTTGCTCTTTTCAAGATGCTCGGTATTTCCCCAGTGTCTAGGGATTTTCTCCATATCCAATATAAGCGTGTAGTTATTTCATTTTTACAGTTTTTAATTAATAGTGCGTTCCATTTGTCCGGACCTGCAGCTGAATGTGATTTCATTTGTCCTATAGCTCTCGCTACATCTTCTGGGGTAAAATCAAAGTCTGTTATACATTCTCCTTGCAATTTCTCTTTGAAGAATGCATCTATGTCAGGTATCTCTTTGTCACTTTTTGGGGTACTGAATACCGATTCATACTGGGCTCTCAATGTTTCAGATATTTCTTTTAAATCGTCTGTTAGTTCATTATTTCCTTTCTTTAAGGGTCCGATAGTAACGCGCGTTTTTGTTTTCCTTTTCGCATAGCTATAGAAGTATTTTGGATTTTCCTTTATTGTTTCTACCGCCTTTTCCACTTCCCTCTCTGTATGGCCCTTTATCAGAGTTTGTATTTCCCAATCGATTCTCTCCAGTTTTTCTTGTATTTCTTTCCTGGCATTGTTGTCTCCGCAATTAGCTAACTTCGTCGCTACTCTCTTTCTCTTGCGGAATACTCTTCTGTTTTGCCTCTCTAGCCAGTTCCTCTTTCCTTTTGGTTGTGCTTTCGGAGCATATTTTTCCAAAATTCTCAGCGTCTTTTCTTCCAAGGTTGTTAGTGTTTCCTCAATTGTTTTATTCTCGAAAACTATTTTCCACTCCATTTGGGCCATGTGTGATCTGATTTCTTCCCAATTTATGGTCTTGGAGTTTAAGTTAAAAGCCCCAAATTTGCTTCTTCCTTCCGTTTGTGTATTGTCTTTTAAAGTTATCACCATGGCCCAAAACTAAGGAATTGTATGATTTGTAGTCTCCTATACACCACATTTCGCGGCTGTTCTCTTCATCAGGCAGAATCTTTTTGTTCGTCTTTCTTGGTCTTGCATTTTCTTTTTTTTTAGAAACGCCTCCACCAATTTTTATTTATTTTCATTTCGGCATCACTGAGTGTGATGGCAGCTGCCCCCACCTTTCCGCAAGCTGCTGTGACGTTCAACCTTTTTTTTGAAATTGCAATTCTTTTTTAAGAGGGGTTCGTCTTCTGCAACTTTTGCGAAAAATCGCATTTAAGTGTTCAAAATCGCACTTTTTGGTCGAAAAATGGGATTTTTGGCCAATTTCAAAGACTTGGTAGCCTCAAATGACCTCCATATGTTCCATATTGTTCACATACACCCTTAAGCATTTATAGGGGCAGGCTTGGACCCATTTAAGATCAGCCAAAGTGGTTCATAACCCCTAAAATAACCAAAATCACCCAAAATGGCCCAAAACTAAGGAATTGTATGATTTGTAGTCTCCTATACACCACATTTCGCGGCTGTTCTCTTCATCAGGCAGAATCTTTTTGTTCGTCTTTCTTGGTCTTGCATTTTCTTTTTTTTTAGAAACGCCTCCACCAATTTTTATTTATTTTCATTTCGGCATCACTGAGTGTGATGGCAGCTGCCCCCACCTTTCCGCAAGCTGCTGTGACGTTCAACCTTTTTTTGAAATTGCAATTCTTTTTTAATATTTGTATAAGTCCCTCCTCCAACCCCAGCTTGTAATAATATGCTGGTCAACTGAATGTTTTGAGATTTTTTCTTCTGAAAGCATCTTGATTTGTCTAGCAGGTCTTGTAACGATCTAAAACATGTTCATAATGTCTTGCTTTGACTTGAAAACTGGCAACAATTCTCTGTGATCGATCCTAGCACGAACAAAACCATCTCTTCTCTCTTGCCCGTACACTGCATGAGCTGCAGCTGAAACTTCCTGGACTGCCCTTTCACAGCTTTGAGTGTGAACTGAGGAGTTCTCAACTTCAAGTGGAGACCTGAGAAGCTCCTCAACTTCTCCTCTTGACATCTTACAAGTGAAGAGTGGCTCATACAGTTTCTCCTTATCCCAATTAATCAGAGTAATTGGAGAAGTGGCATCAAAATTCAGTTTAGGGTTTCTATGAGTTCTCAGACTAATGTCTCCATACTCAGATTTACCTCTGATCTTCTTGATCATCTCAACCCCCCATGCCCTCTCCTCATCCTCACTGCACAGGAGAGAGGCAATGAGGTTCTTACTGTGAGCATGATATGCTCCACGAACTATCACATGAGTGATTATGTTCCTGACTTCAGAGGTCTGGCTTCTCAGCAGTCCCAGAGCGGTCACAATATGGTGAGGTCCATACCTCATGTGGTGCTTCACCTTGATCTCAAAATACATCTTGAAGTAGAAGTCCAGGCAGAACTTCAGCAGCACCTCCAGCTTCCTCAACACCTACCCCTTCAGACCATGCTGCCTCATCCACAGCATCAACAGAGCCTCACCTGTAGTCAGCCAGTGTGACTGATTCAGTGGGCCACACTTCCGACCAGCAACTTCCTTGCTCAAATCTCCTGTCTTGAGAGCTTTGATCAGTAGGTAGCAGTTCTTCTGGTCAGTGCTAAGGTTCTGTACATTGTCTTCTGGCAGTTCAATTATATCTTCTCCTGGCAGAGCCTTGAAGCTAAAGTTGACAGGTATGTCATTGATCTTCTCCAAAATTCCTATTGGGCCACTGAACCCAGACTTGTGCGTGTAGGGACCATCAAGCTTGATGATCATGTGCCTGAGGCTGAGTTCATTAATATGCAACTTGAACTGGCATATCAGCCAGTGACACTTGTGACCTAGCAGTCTCTCCAAGTGAGTGATGGCTCCTCCATCAGGTCTCGTGTTTGTGTTGGTGGGGTCACCACCAAGGACCACAATAGTATCTTTAGCACCATGAGCACTAATCCACTCAAACAGAGCCTGAGCTATCTTCAGTGCAGGTTTCTCATTTCCTTCAGGTTCTTCTGGTGTACAATGGAAGAGATACTTCCCCTCAGGTTCCCAGGTAACACTATAGTGTTGTTCAGTTGTAATATCAGGATGGAAGCGGCCAGTTTCTTCATTGTTCTTCCTCCTTCCTCTTAGCAGCCTTCACCTGCTTCACTGTTTCCTTCACATCAACATATGCCATCCGGAAGCCAGAAACTTCTAAGGTTTTGATCCTCTGGTAATGGAGCCACTCTAGCTCTAGCTTTGGAATCTTCTGAGGCAGAGGACAGTCACAGTTGACATGAACTCTAGCAGCACAGCCAGAGCAGCCAGATGCTTCAGTTCCACAGAGAGTGATATTATGTCTGCAGGTTGTTATGTCAAACAATGTATCAAGTTCAGATATTCTCTTTTCTCTCTTTGCAGCCTTCACTCTGCCATTCACTAGGTCAATCATTTCATTCCACCTGACAAGAATCTTCCTGGCAATAGATCTCTCTTGAATGATCAAAGGAGGAGTGAACTTGGCATTGCTTTTGTGCCACTGTGCCAGTACCAGTGATGCTAAGTCCTTAGCCAAATCTTGCAGAGGTACTGAGCTCTCTTCATATCATCCAGAAGCAGCTTCTCTTCCTGGAGGAGGATTCCTCTCTGAAACACAGCTCTCCAGGTTGGAACTTCTGTGGGAAGTAACTGCTTGCCTGGACCCACCAGATCACTCCGCTTTGAACCAGAACTTTTTCTGGTCTTTCGTCCTTGCTTAGCTATGGTGGCTACTAGTGATGTAGCGGATGTCATTTTTTTAACATCCGCGGATGCGGATGTTTGATTTCAACATCCGCGGATGCGGATGCGGATGTCTACATTTTCGTTATTTTTTAGGATATATTCGAGATTTGTTGTGTTTAACGTATATAATAAGTTATTATATAGAGAGAGCTGTAGCTATAATGTAGTATAATTGATTAATTGTACAATAATTGCTGTACTTTTCCCTGAACATATAAAATAATAGCAAGCATCTAACTAATATAGAAATCAATTAGTGAATTCGTCTGCAAATAAATTCGTTATATTTTTGTTGAGTTTCAGCCACAATTAGAAACCATAATTGTGTTACCCGACCTCTTTCCCCAACCTCCACCCTTATAGAAAGAGATCTTTAATTAGCTTGATAACTATTTATATTAAGTTTAAAGTTTTATTAGGCATATTTATAAATGAGTAATTAAAATAAAGTAAACTAAGATGTTCATCGTTTAATATTCAAACTTAATTATAGGAAGGTTATGCTTAAGGAACATTAATTGTTCTGCCTTTTCTGCTGCCAGTCTGTTTTCTTTTCATCATATATTAATCCAGCACTGCTAAATAATCTCTCGCTTGGTACGTTTGTTGGAGGACAGGCTAAATGTTTCCTTGCAAGTTTACTCAAGTATGGATAGATATTCTGCGTATTTTTCCACCAACTAATAGGATTGTCACATGCAGCCAGGCGTTTTTCTTGGTGATAGCTCTCGATCATTTTTACTACATCTTTTGACATCGCGTAGGTCTCGTCATTGCTGCTTGACTCAAGAAACTGAGAGACAGATTCTGTGATAGATTTGCTTGTTGAAGGTGTTGGTTCTGTCACTGAAACTTTTATTCTTTTGGTGGGTGGCGAAGCGACAGATTCAAGAGATTGAAACTCTTCAACTGCTTTGCCAAGTGATGATTTAACTCGTTCTAATGTACTAGGTGAAAATAACTTAGCTTTGTAACGTGGATCTAAGTAGGTTGCAAGAGAGTAACTTCATACAAGAACAGTCTCTCGTCTTGTCGCTTGCATCACTTTTGCGCACAATGAACTAGTTCTATTAATATAGTAGAATTTGATAATTTCCGCTTATTAATGACGTTTTATCTCAACGGTCCACATCCGCACGACATCCGCAGTCCAAAGTGTGGATGCGGACGCGGATGCGGATGCGAGAAAATGTGCGGATGTTCCGCGGATGCGGATGCGGATGTGACCTACATCACTAGTGGCTACACAATCTTCACCAAGCTTTGTATCTGAAACATAGAAAATTATCACAGTGAAACTCTAGTAACCTATAACAGCTGTTACAATGGTTTTGTTTGGTAAGAAACCGGTCTGTTACATTTGTACTACAGTGTATGTCCTGCACAGCTGTTCTGTACATAACCAGAAAACGAAAAAGTGGAAATTTGAACAATTAAACATGATTTTTAGCAAAAGTTCAAGAAAACAAATCCCTCCTAAAATTTAATTTTACATAGGAATACATACTGCCATTCTTGAAATTCGCGCTTCAATGAGCATGATACACCCTAAAACAGTTCAAAACCTTGCTGTTGTTATTGGTATGGCATGTTTCTGAAATACAGTAAAATTATTCAAAGTATATATTAAATCTGCGGTACACGATACGCAAGAGGTTTATAAATCCGCAGCTTGTTATCTCATAATTATGTTCCTAATACTGTCATGTTTTCAAAAGTAACATTTCTGACTGCGGTTTTGCATATTATCCAGTGTGCCGTGGAAGTTGATTTCAAATTATTTAGTGAAAAGTAATGATGGGGTTGTTTATCCTCCTTCGTAACATCTAAGGTCATATGATGGTGGGGATCTACATCTTTACGTGAGATCTGAACCACGCATCGTTACATTATCTGGACGCGGATCACGGTCTCCCATCCAACTACTATCTGACCCATTTATTTAATGATTTTTAATGTCGATGAACATCATCACAATAATATAACTTTTGAGGAGGCTGAAATTCCAAGATTAAACACCACAGTTTCCTCCCTACCGTTTTGGTTAGGTGGTACGTGTACTTCTCTTCCTTCCTTCCTTACTTAAAAAAGCATGGTAGCAAAAAGTGGTACGTCGACCTATAAATGTTGGGAACCCTTGTATTAAACCAAGTCAGCGGTGGTGGCACTGTAAACATATCCATTACTTTAATACATATCTAGCTAACATTTAAAAATATGGTTCCCTATACAGAAATTAACCCTTTTTTATTTTTTTAATTAATATTTAAGTTATTATTAGTTTAAAATTTTTTATCAGAATGATAATATTGTATTATCAGCAAATAACAAAGTTTAGTATGTTTTCATAGCTCGAGGAGTTATGTACATATACTCTTAAAATAACAGGGGTCCCACTACAAAGTTCTTTGGAACCCCGTGCTCATGCATACAAAGTCTGAATTAATGGTACAAACTGATATTGGCCTGAATTAAGAATAACACTCAGTACATCGTCCTTCTAAAGCCTCACCTCTGTGCGATAAGGGATCGACACACGAAACTCCTACCAGGTTACCAGGTGTGATATTATGTAAAATTCTCTGTCTATATCGGGCGCTACTATCGGGCCCTTAAGGAAAGGAAATAATGAACTAACAGATGATCCAAAAGAAATATCTGAAACATTGACAGCCCACTACGAATCGGTATTCAGTACCCCAAAAAGTGACAAAGAGATACCTGACATAGATACATTCTTCAAAGAGAAATTGTAAGGAGAATGTACAACAGACTTTGATTTTACCCCAGAAGATGTAGCGAGAGCTATAGGACAAATGAAATCACATTCAGCTGCAGGTCCGGACAAATGGAACGCACTATTAATTAAAAACTGTAAAAATGAAATAGCTACACGCTTATACTGGATATGGAGAATATCGCTAGAAACTGGGGAAATACCAAGCATCTTGAAAAGAGCAAACCTTGTCCCTATATATAAAGGAGGGGATAGATTCTCAAGCAAAGAACTATAGACCAGTGTCCCTGACGTGCCACCTCACCAAAATATTTGAAAGAATAATCAGAGAGAAAATCTATGACTTCTTGAAGACATTGGAAAGATTCAACAAAAATCAGCACGGATTCCGATCAGGAAGATCATGCCTATCACAACTTATAGAGCATTATAACAATATCCTAGATGAACTTGAAGGCAATGAAAACTATGATGTCATATACACGGATTTTGCTAAAGCTCTCGACAAATGCGATCATGGTATAATAGCACATAAAATGAAACAGATGGGAATAACAGGCAAGGTGGGAAAATGGATCTACAACTTCCTCAGAAATCGACTACAGGTGGTTAAATTCAAGGTGTATCATCATCAGAATCAGAAATACGCAGCTCAGTACCACAAGGTACAGTGCTGGCCCCACTCCTGTTCATTATCATACTAACAGACATAGACAGTGGAGTAAACATCAACAGTATAGTAACATCATTTGCGGACGATACAAAGATCAGCAGAAAAATCAGCGATGCAAATGAAGTGGAGACCTTGCAGAGGGACACGAACAAAATATACAAATGGTCAGAAGACAACAATATGACATTTAACACCGAGCATTTTCAGCTCTTGAGATATGGTAGAAATGAGGAACTTAAACAGACTGCATATTATGCTCCAGATAGACAAGAAATTCAGGGAAGCACAAAAGCGGTCGACTTGTGGGTAATAATGACCGATGATGCCAAATTTGAGACAGAAAATTAGATAGCAATAAACAAAGCAAAAAGAGTCGCGCGACAGGTACTAAGAATGTTCAAAAGGAGGGACAAGACAGTAATGATTCCCCTGCTGAGAACACTGATCATACCAAAACTTGAATACTGCTCAGTTTTGACGTCTCCATATAAAAAGGAAGAAATTAATAAACTAGAAGAAACGCAGGGACATTTCACAGCCAAGATTGATGGCTGCAAAGAACTCAACAACTGGGAATGACTACGTAAACTAAATCTGTACTCCCTGGAAAGAAGAAGAGAGAGGTATACCATAATCTACATATGGAAAATGATCGAAAAACTGGTACCAAACCTAAAACTAAACCCAATTACCATCCAAACAACGCTGGAGAATAGGAAAGGCAGAATGTGTAGTGTCCCCAAATTAAAGGCCCGACGAGGGATCTCCTCAACACTGAAGGAAAAGTTTGATTGTCAAAGGGCCAAGAATTTTCAACCAGCTTCCAAAGGACCTCAGAAACGTTATAGGGGTCAAAGTTGAAGTCTTCAAGAGAAGACTAGATGCATGGCTCAGGACGGTACCAGATGAGCCGGGTGTACCTGGCTATGTACGGTGGAGAGCGCAAGAAAGCAACTCGCTCCAGGACTAGAGGCAAGCCACCAGCTTGACCTTCGTGTGAAGAAACCCCGACGCACGGAACCCTAACAAGGTTAACAAGATAACAAGGTTATATCAGGGGTCACCAATTAATTTTCTTTGGTGTCCGCATACGTGTTTCTATAATTCTACTAAGGTCCGATATACTCACTTTTTTTTCTGGAGTGTTTTCGTAATGTGGTCGACACTATTTTATCGAAATCAACTTAATATTTGAATGACACTGGTATGCATCAATTTTGCTATCAAGGGTTTTGTAAGTGATTCTTATAGAGTTTTTCCTGCTGATTTCGAATCAGCAATCCGTTTTTCACAATCAGCTCAGGTTATCCGGCTATGGCCTCATAAGTAAAATAGAATTTTTCGTGATTTTGTCAAAGCGGAATTGGAACAGTAACATCTATCATCACTTGTTTCACTTGTATAATATCTTTTTTTACTTTTCAGGCATATAGATAACATATTTCATAATGAATAGAGCGTGTAAAAATGATCCCAATAGATTCTGCTACATATGTGGGACGGTTACCATGCCAAATAACCAGTCCCAAATCACTAAATTTGTGAAGACAATGTATAGAGCATACTTTGGAATTAAGCTAGGGGACCAGGACAAAAATTTCGCCCCTCATATGTGCTGCAAGACGTGCATTGAAAATTTGAGAAGATGGAGCAAAGGCAGAGCGAAATCTTTGCCTTTTTGAATTCCCATGATTTGGAGAGAAGGAAAGGATCACGTGACAGATTGCTATTTCTGCATGACAAACCTCCAAGGTGGGCTTATAAATTTATTTTTCTTAAATATTTTGAAATCCTCGTATGAAACTTGACATAATATTCACCATAATGTAATATTCACCATATATAGCATAATATTCACCATAATGGTAATCATACATTTACATATACATATTGTTATAGAAAATACATTTACACATACATATTGTTATACAAGTTACATTTACATATATAATGATTGTATATTTTCTTTCTTTTTCATTCATATTGTCCCCGAAGGGACAATATGAATGAAAAAGAAAGAAAATATACAGACTCCATCGACCTATTTCATATCTTACAGACCGCAGCCTTCCCTCACGAGCCGCCACTGTCTGAATGCTTCTTCTATTTCATATGCAAGTTTTATATCCATGTTTCTGTGTTTCTATTTTCAGGAGTTAACAAGAAGAATAAACACATTTGTTGTATACCCTGACATTCCTTCTGCTATGAGACCTGTACCCCATGGTCCTGGAATTCCAATATCCGACCCACCTCAAACCCTGGACTTCGATGATTCTGATGATGAATCAATGACCAATGCCAATGACCAGTCCCAGTCGTATATACACCTCAAAATACCGCTTCAAATGAGCCGAGGCCTCTCAACCAGGCCAAACTTAATGATCTTACCAGGGATTTAGGACTTTCCAAATTAGCTGCCGAGATCTTGGGCTCACGACTTCGAGAGGACAACTTGCTGGCTCCGGGAACAACATTCTCCTGGTATAGGAAACGAGAGGAAGAATTCCGCAAGTTTTTTGCAGTGCACGAAAATACCTCTTCCTTAGTGTACTGCTGCAATGTTGAGGGGCTAATCGAATCCTTGGGCCTGCCATATAACGCATCAGAATGGAGGCTATTTATAGACTCGTCTAAACGAAGTTTGAAAGCAGTACTTCTCAACATTGGGAATAGGGTTGCATCAGTCCCTGTAGCACATTCCGTACAACTTACTGAGAGCTACGATAACATGAAAATTTTACTGGATGCTCTCGTATACGACCAACATAACTGGAGGATCTGTGGAGATTTGAAGGTAATACTAATATCATAAGTAAACTATTGCTATTGACTATGTTGTTTTTCCAAAGGTTATTTGAGAGCGTATAAGAACACTTAACTTCCCCACAGAAGTGATACAGTCCAATGCATAAATTTTTTTATCTGATAGAACAAATTCTCTAAATTCTTTAATATTTTCATTTTTTTTCAGATTGTGGCATTTGTATTGGGAATGCAAGGGGATACACGAAATACCCATGTTTCCTCTGCAAATGGGATAGCCGAGCGGATGAGAAGCACTATGCACAGCGTGAATGGGCATCCAGAGAGAATTTTGAACCTGGGTCGCATAATGTCGTTTCAGTGCCCCTTGTACCACCAACAAAGATTTTGCTCCCACCACTTCATATTAAGCTGGGTTTGATGAAAAATTTCATCAAATCAATGAATAAGGAGGGTTCAGCATTCCGATATCTCGAGAGTAAATTTCCTCATATATCTGATGCTAAACTAAATGCTGGGGTTTTTGATGGTCCTCAAATTCGAACTTTGATCAAGGATACTCAGTTCGAAAACGCAATGACTCCAACTGAGAAGAATGCCTGGCAGGCATTCAAATCAGTTGTCACTGATTTTCTTGGCAAGCGTAGAAGTCCAGAATACGAGTCCGTTGTCGAAAACTTGATGGAAGCTTTCAAAGCTCATGGGTCGCGCATGTCCATAAAAATGCACTTTTTGTGGTCCCACTTGGACTATTTTCCTGAAAATTGCGGGGAATATAGTGAGGAACAGGGTGAACGATTTCACCAAGATATCAAAATAATGGAAGAGAGGTACCAGGGAAACTGGGATATCAATATGCTGGCGGACTATTGCTGGTGTTTGAAGCGAGACGTGCTCGAAGAAAAACACAGACGGAAAGCCAAAAAAACTTCATTCCTTCCTCAATAAACTTTTTTCCATATTCATTGTATGAATAAAAGTATTTATTCACACAATGTTTTGATTTTTCACGAGTGTTCTTATAATATTACTCGTATCTACAGTGTTTAAGCTAAAAAAATCAATAAATTTGGGGATAAAATTGGACTTATAATAAATGGCCAATAGAGAAAAAACCTGACCTGATTGAGGAAAACCAATGTCATTTTCGAATTCAGCATGGTCGAATTATATATGAGTTGAAAAAACCCTCACAGCAGACAAAAAAATTTCATATGCATACCAGTGTGATTTATTATTATTATTATTATTATTATTATTAGTAGTAGTAGTAGTAGTAGTAGTAGTAGTTTGGTGCGTTATATAAATGCTTTGGTTTTAGTTAATTTTGGAAATTCTAATATATTGCCAAATTTACTCATTAGTTCTGCCAAAATTGCATATTCCTGGCAATCCGTATAAAATCTTTTGGGGGCCTGGATCCGAACCGAGGTCCCCCTATTGGTGATCCCTGTTCTATATAGTAAAATGGAAAGCATACATATTTTCATTACATACATTAATAATTAATAGTAACATTTCTCTTATAATGTTATAGAATGATGAATGTTATTTTGCCTAATTTTTTGGCTCCGCCCATTTACAAACATTGACCATTTTATCAAATTTTCTCATAATTTTAACGCAATTTTCTCTTTGTCCTTCTAGGAATTTACAGCCGTCATGCGAGCAGAAGATTCTATTCTTCACCCGAGGTGAACCGAATGAATTAAGTAAATGACATAATAAGAAGAAAGAAGTAAACTTGTTGAATTTGAAAGAATAACGCATAGCCATTTTGATACATAAATTGGGTCGAAGCACCACCGCGTAAATAGGAGAAATGAAGAAACTAAAATAATTTGTTTAATTATTATTAAACCCAACATTCTCTCCTGACTCACTGAAGATAAAAGCTCTCTTTATATGATAGATATTATTTGCTATAACTCTTTATCTCGTGAAGAGCAGGTAAGTGTGAAAGACAAAAGAACATAAGATAACAGAAATTGTATAAACAGATCGTTCCCAACTTTAATAAATAAAGCATTTCGCGCACTTAGACGAAATGGGGGTGGTGTAATGGTGTTGGGGTGCTGCGTGTTTTTCTCCTTGTAAGAAAATATGTCGTACGTGTCACAGTCATAAAAGATACGCGTATATAATTCGAAAGAACGCGGATAAGTGTGTAAGGATTAATTTATTAAAATGGGGTTCAGTAATAGGAATTTTTTTGTGATCCAAAAGGAAATTGCAGTTTGCATTTCATTGATCGCGCCTCGATCCATTTTATAAAAGTAATCTTAAAAATTATACGCAAAAAAATTCTGCGCAGAGACACGAATTTAGCTAAAGGTCAACAACAATATATGAGGTAAAAAATTTATTAAAGTGTTCTCTTTATATAAGTGAAGCCACTCTAGAATAAACCCTGCTTTGGAAAATTCCCTCTTATCCATAATGGAGTAATTTGAACCACAAGGTCATTTCAAGTATACAAATTCTATGTTTCTCACTTCTTTTTCATTAATATACATACACACAAAACAAAGATTTCCCGCATACAGAGAAATATTACCTTCTATTGTCTTAAATCACTCAAAAAGAAATTTTAAAGGCCATTTCTTCTGTCTAAACAAGTTATGTTTCATTAAAAGAAGTTATCATCTGACAAGACGCTCAAAAAGAAGTTATAAGTTCTAAATTTAGAAGCTTTTATTTTGAGTGTACTTCGTTATTAAATATATACTTACAAGGTCTTTGGTTTATAGAACATTAAATCCTAAGGGAAAAATCGTTTAACTATGGTGTGCATGTAAGAGATATATATATATATATATATATATATATATATATATATATATATATATATTAGAATGGCTCGCGGAACAGAATACACATATTGAAACTACAAACGAATGCGGATCAGCCGAGTCAATTACGCAACGAATACCGCAAGGTTCGATATTTTCACCACTTTTATTCTTGTTATATAAACTATTTTAAAAGATGCTATAAATAATATTCAATACGCGGATGGTACGTGCATATATATATATATATATATATATATATATATATATATATATATATATGTTTTCACGTCTGTTAGCAACTTAGCCACTATTCAAGAGAAAATAACCAGAGAACCAGATTTTCATCTATAATCAGTTGAATGCAGATAAATTATTTTAAATCTGTCAAAACCTCTCTGTGCGTTTATATTTAATAAAAAAAACTGTGTATAAATGCACGTAAATATTATTTGTATGTAAATGCAGTGCGTTCGAAAAGTTTCTCCGCAGTGCTATGTTAAACGCATAGGAAATTGAAAAACTACAATGTTTTCATTCAAACCATGATTTAGTGATTTTATTACATAACCTTTTGATTTTACAGCATGTGTTCAAAGTGTTTTCAACCATTTTGCAGGCACAGAGCAACTCGTCTACACTTGTTGTCAAACACTTTTTTTAAAGTGTTGGTTGACTGCGGAGAGACTTTTCGAACGCACTGTACATAAAAAACAGAATATTTAATGAAATAAATGAAATAAAAATGTCAGGCATGTTTTTAAATGAAAATCTGACTTTAAAATGTTCCATCAAAATATTAAATAAACTGTCAACTTTCATGTATATATACTAGCTATATGAATCAAAACGCTATATCCCAAAGCAGATCCTATTAAATGTATACCGTTACGCAGTCTCACTTTCTGTATGACGTATATACGTGTAGATGGGAGAAATATGAGCTCTATCTATTATCCATTGATTAAATCTTAAATGTATTGTATAAAGAAACGTTAAAATTTATCTTGTGCGGGTGAAAACACGCAAGCCACACGCGAAAGTGTTTACATATGAAATCAAAGAGCTGTCTCTTCATATGTTCATAAAATTCGTTATAAAAAAGCTCAAATGTTGATAATGCTAAACGTGTTAAGCAAAATATCATAGGAATTTAAGACATAATAGTAATTAATATGGATGAGATCCCCTTCAAATTCGAAAGTCGATTTTGAAAAATATTGAAAAGTTATTGGCATAATTTAAAAACAAATCTAAAAACGAATAACTATTAATGAATTTTTGTGTTGTCAGTCGAAAAAAGAGAGAAATATTCGAAATTCAGATGAATCTTGTTTCTTTGTATAAGGATTACTATTTTTATTGTAATTCAAATACTTTCATATGTTTCAATTTACCAATTTACTTATTCTCTATTAAAAAAAAAGGATCACCTGAAGATCAGGGCCCCCAGCCTCAATTACCAAATGATATCTTCGTTAAAACTAACGAAAATATCACGACTTAACCTAACCAATCGTCATGGGTGTACCTAACCGGGCATTCAATTTAATTTATTATTATATTTGGTACTGTAAAGCAAAAAACAAGAATACATGGGGGCCCTGATCTTCAGGTGATAAAAAAAAAAATGACAAATACGATAGATTTTATCACGAAAAGCAATTTCTAAGTTATATATATACTGTAGTACTTCACATTCGTACTTCTCTATAATGTAATAACTACATACACAGTCTCTGTGCTTATCCTTTGAATAATAAGCAACTTGAATTTTAATTTAAACTTGGAGTTCAAACTATTACAATTTACACTAAAAATAACATACGGTACTGAAGAAAATGATCAGCGAATTGTTAAGAAAATATATACATACTGTATATACACACATGTCAATTATACATTTTGATAAATGGGACGGTAATGCTTTCATATACTTACATAGCATAGAACTGTGATCACCTGAAGATCAGGGCCCCAGCCTTCTTTAATTAGCCTTATAAGGCTAACTAACGAAAATATCACGACTTAACCTAACCAATCGTTAGGTCAACTGTACGCCCTTGACGATTGGTTAGGTTAGGTCGTGATATTAACAAGCAAATTTTATGCTTTATTGGCAGAATGGAGTTATATGGTAAATCTTATTAGATAATGCAGAGTAGCGAAGTTAAGTACACTAGTTCTAAAGATATAAAGAGAGAGAGAGAAGAGTACATGGAGAGTATCTGTTATAAGCTACAAACACATGTTTAGAAATACATACAGTTAGATCTTAGGATATTCAGCTAAGCTTACACATCCACATAACTACACATACAGTAATTACATATAGTAATTAGTTAAGATTATATCTTCATATTTATTGGGATATTAGACGCTGATAAATAATTAAATATTAAATAATTATATAATTAAATATCGAAATATTAATTACGTTGCTAATTGAGTATCTTAACAACCTTAGATGCCTTGACCTTGGGCATACTTGGTTTTATTTTACCAGTTATTATTATTTTTTGTTTTGTTATACAGAAATATAGATTAATTAATTACGATGGAAACAAGAGTAGGAGCTATTGAAGAATAGGGACCCCAGCCTTCTTTAGTTAGGAATATAGTTGAATTTTGTTACGGAAATAAGACAGGGATACGGAGTTATGGCTTGTATGATTTGATCAATTTGTCTTTCAGTTTCCTTTGGAAGATTTTTAACGTTCTAGAATCTAGAATATTGTTTTCTAGATTGTTTTATCTCTTGATCAAGTTAATTCCAAAGGTTTGGACCTGTTGAGAGTAAGGATCTAGTCGCACAATCTAGAGTATAATTCGGTTTTCTGATGTATGTGTTTGATTGTCTTGTCTTCGCAACGTCTAAGGTCGTATGACGGAATGGGCCTACAGCTTCACGTGGATTTGGAACCAAGGGTCATTACATAATTTGGATGCAGAAGACGATCCCCCATCCACCTACTATCCAAACTCAATGTCGCTTAACTTCGCGAAGCGGTGTTACAACATTGGCCACGACGCGACGTCTAGGTGCTTAAATATGAGGTTGATAACTGAAAATGACATCTGTATACATTCACACACAAAGTTGTATAAACAACCACTTAGACTAGACCACTAGTCCGAGTCTTTAGCAGGAGGAGATTGTAGACACCAATGGATCAGAGAAGTACTGTGGGTGGGATGTTAGGCAGGAGACAGGGAGTGCTGGAACTCCCGTTTCTCCTGTCACTGTCCTCCTTAGCCGATCTTTTCCGTGTCTCATCTACCCTGTGAGCAGTCCAGCATGCTGTCAAACACGCCTCTTCTTCTATTCCTTACTTGCATTTTGCACACTACACATTCTTTTCTAAATAAAAAAAATGGCATAATTTTTAACAACCACGGAGACCTTGATTTTGGCTCGCTCCTTTTCCTTCTATGATGGGGCATTTTTGCGGGCGTTTGCCCTTGTCAACCCCTTCCTGCATTAAAAAAAACTAGACACCTGGCTCAAGACAATACAAGATGGCCAGGTGTACCTGGCTATGTGAGGTTAAGAATTCAAGAAAACAATTCTATTCTACCAGTACATTAAGCCAGGCCTAGAGGTGGGATCACCATTCACCAGCCTGACCCTCCATGCGAAGAAAGACCGAAGCGCGGAACCAATGAGGACAGATTATACCTCACTGGGTGCTTGATGAAGCTTCATTCAATTCAGTAACGTGGCAAACAGAAAATATCTCGGTGGTAAGTGATCTATAAACGAGCCTTAGACAATCTAAAGGTGGTTAGGTTAAGTTAGGTTAGGCTAAAATTAAAAATGTTATTTTAATAGATCATCTCGCACCCTCTCCCTCCCCAGACCGTACACGCAAGTACCGATCCATACCTAAAGTGGGGCCCCAATTTTCATGACTGGGTATTGAGACTATTGACGTACGTTATGGTAATAAAATATTATGGTATTGTTATTAACTAAGACTGTACCAATTTTTTATGTTACGAGAAACGATTTAATTTATTTCCACGTGCATTTATTAGTAAATAAACAGCGGCAATTAACTATTTTTTCTGCTTCAAAAATTTTTTTAAATCACATTTTTTCATTCATTAAACTAAAAAGTAAAATTAATTATACGTAAATTAATTTATCAATAAATAGTTAAAAAAAAAAAAGCTTCGTTCTCCCGGATAATTAATAATTAGCTCCCTGACGACGCCTCGTTCTGAAATCGAAACGCCGGAAATGAAAACATTTCCTTTGTAGATTCTGATTTTAATAATCTCTTATCACCTTATTCTTAATATATTTCAACGCCTTATTGCCTTCATTTTCATTCAGATTTATTATAGAAATTAAGATAATCTGTTTCTACTGAAGTTTTCGTTGAAGTAACGCGTCGGAGGAGGAAAAAAGTTTTCATCTTTTACTACCGTAAACCGTTTTTGTTTTCATTACATCTCTCTCTCTCTCTCTCTCTCTAGATGTAATTCCTCATTTGTTTGAGTTATCCTCAAATATATTAAATAGCTACCAGCACGTACAGCTCAGTGGGTAACGCCGTTTCCCTATAAGGAAGTGAGAACACTGAGTTCAGGGGTTTGATATAATTAATAATCATTTAGAAGGACCAGAAACTAGTATAGCGCTCAGGTCAACTAATACACCCATTGCTCTAACTCCTCTATTATTATTACCAGCATCATCGGAGATCGAACCCCCGACTAGGGGTATATATATATATATAATATATATATATATATATATATATATATATGTGTGTGTTTTGCTGTTGTGGCGGTTACACGTGTTTCGATCGAAGTCCGAATAAAAGCGATATTACAGTAAAAATCCTGCAGTTAATCAGTTTTAAACGGTGCCGATATTGTGAGTTAATTGATAGTGCATAGCGGTATTTCTTTTTAAAAAAGTAAAAATCGCGGCGTATACCAAAAAAGTGAATAAAATCAAAGTGAATTAATATATACAGCATTTGTTTTTGTTATTTTTCCGAGTCTCTTTGTGAGGAAAGTTTTGTTTTTTGAAGTGCCCGCAAATATCCCCCCATTATCCCCCGCAGCCACGTCGAGAGGACCAATCAGTGAGAAGTATACAGCGTGCCACATCCCCTACCCTGGAGTAACGGAAAATTCTTTCCCTCACACAGCTTGAGTCATCCCCCACCCAATACCTCCCATAATACCCCCTTTTTGAGTCACTTCACCATGGAAATTAATGCATACATGCAACTCTGTGGAATTGTGCAACTGCAACAGCTGAGACAGAGGCGATGAGTGCGATTTTTGTCAGCTACTTTTTGATTTTAAATGCCTAGAATGGGGAGATGAAAAAATCTCCCTTATAACGAACGCAAAGCAGTTTAATGGAATAAAATTTTTCTGCGAGAACTGCTTGACCGAATTAAACTCTTTTACGGTATTTAAAGCAGAAAGAGACTACGAGAAGAGAATGAAAGAGGAAAGTGGAAACAAAGAACAGTGGAAAACGGAAGAAACGGAGAAAGGCGAAATAGAAAGAATTCAAATACCGTCACAAAACGAGGCCGAAAACACACAGGCGACAAAGAGTGTAAAGACAACACACAGCATAAGGGCAACGAAGGACACAAACACAACTAGCACAAATAGCACAAATAGGACAAGACAAGAGGGCAGTCAAGTAAACGAAGTAAAACTGTCCCCCAATAAGGAGCAAAAAACAAAAGCCAAGAGTAAATATGGGGAAGGAATTATATGCAGGTATTATATAAAAGAATTGCAGATTTAAAAGAGGACAATGTATATATGAACATCCCCCAATATGCAATTTCTTCTATAATAATGGTCGTTGTAAATTTGGAGACGGATGTAAATTCTACCACCCGGACATTTGCAGAACTTACGCAAAATACGGAACCTGCAAATTCGGGAATAAATGCTACTATCAACATCTCCCGACGGACTCAACGAACAAAGGAAAAAGTTTAAATGACAATAGGAATAAAAATAACAATAGGAACAACAATAGGAACACAATAAGCGAACAAGAAAATTTTTTCAACATCTCAGACACCTTACGATGCTAAATGTCATCCACATGCAGTTGACACAGCTGGAAACCCCCGAGCCAAATCGCTACCGGGCAAGAAGCTACCAATACAAGTAGGAGGAAACGGATCTCTTTCGGAGGATCATAGAGCAACGAATCAAGCGATATCGAAGGAAAACGAACTTGAAATGCACAAGGGGCAACGAAAAACAGAGAACATAAAAATTGTCCTGGCTAATATTCAAGGAATAAGACCAAACCAATCACTCAATAAGGTTTCGTACCTGAAAGGATTTATGGACGAAACAAGGGCGGACATCGCATGCCTCACAGAAACTCATCTTAAAGATTGCCAAGGAAATTGTGAAAACTGCGAACATTGTATTGATAAGAAAGAGATAAATATAGAGGGCTTCAACTTACTAAGAGCGGATAGAACGACGAGACGGAAAGGTGGCTGTGCTATATATGTACAGGAAGGTCATATGACAGAGACGATAATAAGTAAATCAAACAGCTATGTGGAACTCCTAGCAGTGAAAATAGAAAAACTAAACTTGATAGTAATAGTCATCTATAGACCTCCAAGCACCCCAACCGAAAAATTCTCGGAGGCCATTGATGACATTAGAAAGCTAATAAAGGCCATAAACCCTCCATCCCCCAATATAATGATCTGCGGAGACTTTAACTTCCCATTTATAAAATACAAAAAGGTGAATAGGAATATATATATATTCACCAGGACAAGGGGGGCACAAGAGAAGATCAGGAACAAGCAAAAATGTTGATGGCTCTCACAAACGAGTTTATGCTGACACAGGAGATAACAGAAAATACCAGAAAAAATAACTGCCTGGATCTGGTATTCACGAATAACACGAACTTGATTGCTGATATAAAAATAACCCCAACCATTATCTCAGACCAAAACTTAATCGAGATATCAACAAATATGATGGCAGCATTAGAAGACTATAAATTGGGAAGCAATCAGATCGCACATGGCCCAAATAGAATGGAGAACAATTTTCGAGAATAAAACAACGAAGAAATGCTAACAACTTGGAGAAAAAACGCTGAGAATTTTAGAAAAATATGCTCCGAAATCACAGCCAAAAGGAAAGAGGAGCTGGCTAGAAGGCAAAAGAGAAGACTATTCCGCAAAAGAAAGAGAGTGGAGGCGAAGTTAGGAACTGCGGAGATAATGGCAGGAAAATAATAAAAGAAAAACTGGAGGGTATCGATAGGGAAATACAAGCCCTGATTAAGGACCATACAGAGAGGAAGAGGAAAAGGCGGTAGAAGCAATAAAGGAAAATCCAAAATACTTCTATAGCTATGCAAAAGGAAAACAAAAACGCGCGCCGCTATTGGGCCCTTAAGGACGGGAAATAATGAACTAACCGACGATCCAAAAGAAATATCTGATACATTGAGAGCTCAATATGAATCAGTTTTCAGTACCCCAAAAAGTGACAAAGCGATACCTGACATAAATGCATTCTTTGAAGAGGAATTGCAAGGAGAGTATATAACAGACTTTGATTTACACCAGAAGATGTAGCGAGAGCTATAGACAAATGAAACTACATTCAGCTGCAGGTCCGGACAATTGGAACGCATTATTGATTAAAAACTGTAAAAATGAAATAGCTACACCTTTATACTGGATATGGAGAAGATCCCTAGACACTGGGGAAATACCGAGCATCTTGAAAAGAGCAAACATTGTCCCTATATATAAAGGAGGGGACAGATCTCAAGCAAAGAACTATAGACCAGTGTCATTGACGTCCCACCTCACCAAAGTATTTGAAAGAATAGTTAGAGAAAATTTATGATTTCCTGGAGACACGGGAAAGATTCAACGAAAATCAGCATGGATTCCGATCAGGTAGATCATGCCTATCACAACTAATAGAGCACTACAACAATATCCTAGATGCATTGGAAGGCAATGACAACTACGATGTTATATACACAGATTTTGCTAAAGCTTTCGATAAATGTGACCATGGTATAATAGGACATAAAATTAAAGACATGGGAATAACAGGCAAAGTGGGAAAATGGATCTACAACTTCCTTAGTGATCGTCTGCAGGTCGTCAAAATTCAAGGTATATCATCATCAGAATCGGAAGTACGCAGCTCAGTACCACAAGGGACAGTACTGGCCCCACTCTGTTCATTATCATGCTAACAGACATAGACAGCGGAGTAAACAGCAATAGTATAGTAACATCCTTTGCAGACGATACAAAGATCAGCAGAAAAATCAGCGATGTACATGACGTGGAGGCCTTGCAGAGGGACACGAACAAAATATACAAATGGTCAGAAGACAACAACATGTCATTCAACGCCGAGAAATTTCAGCTCTTGAGATATGGTAGAAAAGAAGAACTTAAACAGACTGCATATTATGCTCCAGATAGACAGGAAATTCAGAGAAGCATGAAAGCGATTGATCTCGGGATAATAATGACATATGATGCGAAATTCGAAACACAAAATCAGATAGCGATAAATAAAGCAAAAAGAGTCGCCGGACAGGTTCTAAGAACGTTCAAGAGAAGGGACAGGACAGTAATGATTCCCCTGCTAAAAACACTGATTATACCAAAACTTGAATACTGCTCAGTTTTGACGCCCCCATATAAAAAGGAAGAAACTAATAAACTAGAAGAAACGCAAAGGCATTTCACAGCCAAGATTGATGGCCAAAGAACTCAACTACTGGGAAAGACTACGTAAACTAAATCTGTACTCACTGGAAAGAAGAAGAGAGAGGTACATCATAATCTACATATGGAAAATGATCGAAAAACTGGTACCAAACCTAAAACTAAACCCAATTACCATTCAAACAACACTGGAAAATAGGAAAGGCAGAATGTGTAGTGTTCCCAAATTAAAGCACGACAAGGGACCTCCTCAACCTGAAGGAAAATAGCTTGGTTGTCAGGGGGCCAAGACTTTTCAACCAGCTTCCTAAGGACCTCAGAAACGTAACGGGGGTCAAAGTTGAAGTCTTCAAGAAAAGACTGGATGCCTGGCTCAGGACAGTACCAGATGAGCCGGCGTGCCTGGCTATGTACGGTGGAGCGCAAGAAAGTAACTCGCTCCTCCACCAGGCCAGACCTAGAGGCGGGGCCACCAGCTTGACCTCCGTGTGAAGAGAGACCAACACACGAAACAACATAAGGTTCATAAGGTATATATTATATATATATATATATATATATATATATACTATATATACTTACTTTTGGTTAATTTTGGTGGTGAACGACGGTTCAGGATCGACCTGCAGTCGACCCCTCTGCAGCATCCCGCCTCATTTGCCGGATTTGGTGAAGGAGGGAATTGCTGTCTGATCTCCTCCCGCCTTCGTAGCCAGCCACGCATGGCTGGTCAGGGACTTTGCACAGGCATCTGTCCAGCTGGTTCTTGAAGTTATTCAGGTCGGTGTGCTGGAGATTCCTCACTTCTTTTGGAAGGACATTGAAAAGCTTTGGGCCCCGTATTCTGAGGGTATTTTCCTTTCTCGTTTTCATGGCCCCTTGTCCCAACGCAGCTGGGACCGTACAAAATCTGCCTCTTTTCTCATTCCAGTTTGTTTCTATTTCATTTCTAAGGTTAGGGACAGAGCCCTCAAGTATTTTCCATATGTACAGTATGTTATTGTGTACCGCTCATGCCTTCTTTCGAGAGAGTACAGTTCCAGGGATTGTAGTCGAGAACAGTAGTCTTCGCCTTCCGTTTCCTCTATCTTTGACGTAAAGGTCCTTTGTATAGCTTCAATGTTCAATGTCTCTTTTTCTGTGTGGGCTAGTGAGTACTGAGCAATATTCAATTACTGGTAGGATTAGACTCTTCCATAATTTGAGCATGATGTTTGCTTTTCTGCTGCGGAAGCTCCTCCAGATAATTCTCATTATTTTTCTAGCCGTTGTGATTTTGATTTTATAGTGCTCTCTCAATTCTGCATCCGACGACATTATTACTCCAAGATCCCTGACTTGTGGATTTGGTGTTATCTGTTTGGCTTGCAGAGTTTTGTACCCTTTTTTCTGTAGCTCTTTGTTATTACCATATCTTAGAAGGTGGAATTTTTCTTCGTTGAACTTCATATTGTTGTCTTCTGTCCACTGAAATAATGTTTCAGTGTAGTTTTGTGATTTTCTTATGTCATCTTCGTTCACTATTTCCTTACATGACTTTGTGTCATCTGCGAAGCATGATACAATACTGTCCTTAATATTTGCATCAATATCTGCAATCATTATTATGAACAGCAAGGGAGCTAATACTGTCCCTTGTGGGACAGAGCTCACGACTTCCGAGACTTCCGATTTAATTCCGTTTACCACCACTCTTTGCGTTCTTTGCATCAAGAAATTAAATATCCACCTTCCTAGCTTTCCAGTAATTCCTATATTCTTAAGTTTGTGTGCTATGATTCCATGGTCACATTTATCGAAGGCTTTAGCAAAGTCCGTATATATTACATCAATGTTTTGTCCTCGACACAATGTTTCTAATATTTTCTCCTGGTGGTCTAGTAGCTGTGACAGGCATGATCTTCCCGCCCTGAAGCCATGTTGATTTGGGTTGTATAATTCTTTTCTTGGAGGTAGTATGTAGTTTTGCCTCTAATTATACGTTCAAAACACTTTATAAGGTGTGAGGTGAGAGCCACTGGCCGATAATTTTTGGGCATTGCTCTGTTACCACCTTTAAATAAGGGGTCAATGTTCGCGTTCTTTAAGGGGAGTGGAATTTGTCCTGTGTCGAGTGATTTCCTCCATAGTAAGTATAGCGGTTCTGCAATACTCTCTTTGCATTTTTTCAGAAATGTGGCACTCCATGTGTCTGGTTCTGGCAAAGGCACTGGCGTATACACACACACACACACACACACACACACACACACACACATATATATATATATATATATATATATATATATATATATATATACAGTATGTATTTTTTTTGTTTAACTTCCTTCGCAACATCTGCGAAGCTGGGTGGTAGGACGATTAATGACGAAGATAGAGGTAAAATCTAGGAAGATCTGAATAAAATCGTTGATTGGTCAGTCACATGGCAAATGAGATTTAACGTCGATAAGTGCAAAATTTTACATATAGGTTCGCGTAACGGTAGTTTTGCGTATAGTATGTCAGGGAAGGAGTTAACAAGCGTAGAGCAGGAAAAAGATTTAGGAGTTATAGTCACTGGCGATTTAAAAGTAGCGAAACAAAGTACAGCAGCGGTCAATAAAGCGAACAAAGTGTTAGGTTTTATAGCTCGCAATTTTGAGTACAAATCGCGCGATATTATAGTTCCTCTTTATAAATCATTAGTTAGACCCCATTTGGAGTACGCGATCCAATTTTGGAATCCGCATATGCGAAAAGATATAGACAAACTCGAAAGAGTTCAAAGACGAGCAACTAAGATGATTCCGTCGCTTAGGTCAAAGTCGTACGAGGATAGGCTTAAGGAGTTAAAATTGACTACACTCGAGACTAGAAGGCTAAGGGGTGATCTAATCCAGGTTTTCAAAATTATGAATGGGTTCGATAACGTAGATAGAGATAGCTTTTTCGAAATATTTCAATATAATAGGACTAGAAATAACGGGTGTAAGCAGTGGCGGTCCTGGCTTACATGACGCCCTGGGCGAACCTCACCTTCAGCGCCCCCCCCCCCTGTTCGCCAACACATACACATTCGAATCCCCCCAAAATAAAGGACAGACATAACTCTTTCACAAAATAACTTTTTATTGGACTAATTGTTGGAACTTCAGAACCAAAACAAAGACTCAAATTTCTGAATTTTACAAATCCTTCATCACGTAAATAGAATAACTCACTTAAGAGAATGTAATTATGATACTATGAACAGGAAAAATACAAATTAAATTGCACAACTGCCATAAATAAACTAGAGAATCAAATTTCTAAATTGTACAAATGCTCTATCACATAAATAGAATAAGACACTTAAGAGAGGGTAATTATTATGCTACACTTTGAACAAGAAACAAAATAAATTGCACCACAGCACAACTGCCATCTAAAGCCTGACTCTTCTTACCTTCCTTGATGCAAAGTCATTGATCTTTTATTATTTATTTTATTTTTTATTTTTATTTATTTCTTTATTTATTTATTCTTATTTTTATTTTTATTTTTTTTGCAGGCTCATGCCGCCCCTCCACAAATGCCGCCCTGTGCGGCTGCCCATATTGCCCATATGAGGAACCGCCACTGGGTGTAAGTTGATAAGTAGAAGGTTCGAGACAGCAGTTGCGAAAAACTTTTTTACGCATAGAATAGTAAATAGGTGGAATAGTTTGCCGGTAGAAGTAATTAGTAGCACGTCTATAAACATGTTTAAAAATCGATTAGACGCATATGTTGATAGATTTGGTATAGTTTAAGGTAGTAAAATTAAGGCTTTGTGGTTCGGAACCCACGTAAAATTGTAGGTCCCCTCCGCCACCACGGAGGCCATGCACAATACACAATTACGAACACAGTTAGGTAGACCAGCCATGAGTGGTCTGAAACATTATAACATTATATGACGGAGGGTACCTACAGCTTTACGTGGGATCCGAACCACGGGTCGCTACATAGTCTGGACGCAGCGGACGGTCTCCCATCCAACTACTTCGCTGAGATCAATGGGGAGCGATGTTACGACATTGGCTAACGTAGCCCATATATATATTCTTCCAAATTCGTGGATAAAATAATGATCGGGGAATAATGACTTGGGAAGGTTTGGTGATAATTTTGCAATTTTGATCTCTCGCGCGTTGTAGCGAGGCAGTGAAAGATAGGAAAGAGGCAAGGAAGTTGCATATAACTGAACAAATGATAACAGTGGAATAGTTTCTTTATTAATCACGTAAACAAAAGGTATTTATATGCCAGATAAATAAACGAATAAAAATAAGATTTGAAAAGTAAATATATTCTCGTATAAAAAACAGAAATAAAATAATTTTCGTTCGAATTTGGCAAAAATACTCACATTTCTCATCGCATCCATTCTGATACATTTCTTCCATAATTTAATCAAAATACTTCTCTCGCAAACTTTTGGAGATATTAATTAAAAAACCTTAATTAATTATACATCGATAGATTTGTTGAATAATAAAGGCCGATATACAGTATATTGAGGAAGAATTAATTATTTCTCAAAAATTTATCCTATAATAATTTCCTGAAATCCGGAAGAATATCTACCCCTGCCCCCGACATCAATGGTTTTGCTTATAGAGAAACGGTGTTAATAATTGTTCACTGAGCTTGGAACTTAAGCCTATATACAGGGTGGCGCAAAAGTCGCGCACCATAGGAATTTTCAGTGTTGACTATAATATTATATTATTGTCTTTCTTTTGGGTAGGGGATGGCTGCGAAATTAACAATAGACGAGAGGGTGAGCTTGGTTTTAATGTATGGAACACCAGGCACTAGAAATCGATTAATCGGTACAGAATTTAAATTCTGTACCGATTCATCGATTTGTATTATTTATAGTCAACATTGAAAATTCCTATGGTGCGCGACTTTTGCGCCACTCTGTATAACTACAGTATGTATGATTTAGGTCTTCCTTCCACTTTTTCCAAACTTCGTTCTAAAATTTCAAATTCAGAAGAATTTTTTTTCCGCAACATATTTTTTCTAATCCAATTATTTCAGTCATTTTTGTAGCCAAAATTTTTGAAAATTCTTTAAAATTAATTATTTTACAGTATTTTTCTTTTATTTTGACGATCTTTAATAATAATAATCTGATTATCCAAATAACTGTAACGAAAAATTTCTCCAAATTTTGCTCCACTTTTGCTGAATCTAATTTCTAAAAATATTTTTTATGTAAAAGATGTTTTCACACAATTTCAAAATATTGCCATACAGAAGAAGTGTGTAGTAGAACCTCTGTATGTAGATTATTAATAATATTATTATTATTATTGAACATTTTTTTTAAGATGTATGATCTTAAAGATGATCTTTAATGATCTTTAAAAGATGTATTTTTTTTTTTTAAATATTCCTAAATTTTACTTGGTTTGTGCTTGGTTTATACTCGTGTGTCGCAATGTGTTTGTGGTGTACCCAATGTAAGAGGCGTTACACGCTTCTTCCATGCATCTAAATTGGTAAGTCACGTTCGTACTTTCGCTTTCAAAACACTCCTTTCTCGTTGAAAATAATATATAATAACTCTTAACTATGAGTTTCTTACTATTTTTTTGTGAAGGTGATCGACGAGGGCCAAAAACTGGCAGGGCGATCAGCCAACTAACGCGAACGATCGCGCTAACTCCCGAATCATTATTTCTAGCATGATCGGAAATCGAAACCCTGACCTCAGTGTCTCTCCATTTGGCTTATCGGGAAATGATATTACCCATTGAGCTGCTGACGCTGACATCCAAAATTGTTGGACAAATTTAAAACGAAAATAAGATACTAAAATAAATTATTAACTAGAACTTTGTGAGCCAAAATAATAAGAAACTTAAAGTCGTAACTTTGTGAGCCAAAATAATAAGAAACTCAAAGTCGTAACTTCGTAAGCTATTAAAGCTTAAGCTAATGTCGACACATTTTTCGGCGAGAAAGAGGCGTTCGAAGAGTGAAAGTAAGAACGTGACTCGCCAATTTAGATGCTCGTAAGAAGGATCTAACTCCTCTTACATTCGTCACATCACAAACACGCTACATCTCACAACGCTTTTAACTTCAGTAACATTTACGAATATTTGAAAAGAGACCTAAAAAGGCTCGTAGGATAAAATTGGTAAAACTGGATGTTCTTCTTCTAAATATTATTATTATTATTATTATTATTATTATTATTATATTATTTGTGATAAGTGAATTTAAAATAAAGTATCTCTGAGCCAACCAAGCCACTTCCCTTAATTTCATTTCCATTCACCCTTTTGATTTCCCCGTTAAGGTGACCCAATGGAAAGTGGGTGACCGTAATCTCTCAGGGATGACCTGACCTTTTCTACGAATTGTAAGTCAGGTCAGTTTTGAGTTTCCAAATACACAAACGAGCATTAAAGATTCTGCAGATGTCCACGTGTATTTCATGGTCGTATAAACTTTATTGATTATTTACACACACACACACACACACACACACACACTGAGACACCCTGTGCACACACACACACACACACACACACACACACATATATATATATATATATATATATATATAAATAATCTGTGTTCCTTCTCTTCTGTTTTGTTGTATATCTTTATAATAATAATAATAATTGTGAATTGTGTCCCATTTAAATGGAGAAGAGTGTTAAGGTGCTGATTGGTTGTTGATGTTGTTGTTAAAGGTGTGATTATTATTAGTAGGTATGTTAACCATTTACTTATTAGGGATTTATTGATGATAAAAAAGGCATTCTTTAAAATTTAAATAGTTAAAATTATTAAAAATGAAAGACAATGAAATTTGCACATTTTATTTTTATTTATAAATGTATGAATAAATTATTATCTGGGAAAGGATAAATAAATATTTTGTAACTCATCAAGAGAAATTCACTCGTATAGAAGAAATAGGCGTGTCTCAAAAATCACCTATTTTTGTAGGGTTGAAATTAAAGAATAATTTCAGCAAACTCTTCAAAATATTCTAAACATAAAATACGTTTGAAAGCAAACTTAAATCACTCTTAATTAATAAAGGCATACTAAAATCATACTAGCGCATTTACGAGTTAAATAGTGCCTTACTGATCTGAATAACTGATATAATGATCGAGATTTAATTAATGTTTACCGATAAGGCAGTTAATTTCTTATGACAACTAAATTGTATAATAAATTATAAACTAAAGTATATTATAAACTATAATATATAACAGTTGTGTCCCACAAAATTACCCTTATATGTAATCATAATCATAATTTATTATATTTATATATAAACTTATTACATAATCCTAATTACGAAACTCGTTTTGTATAATAATAATTATAATATTTATATTACCCAATCGCAACTAATAATATATGAAATGATTTTATCTTATAAGTAATTTGAGAGCCCAGTAAAGCCTAAAGCTTAATGGCCAAGCTACTCAGAAATACACACACACACACACACACACACACACACATATATATATATATATATATATATATATATATATATATCAGTGGCGACTCCTGCTCTCATACAAATTGTAAAAATGGTTTTTGGCTGGTAGTATGTTACTATTTTTCTGTCTAGCCTTCGTCACGCGAGCAAATTTTGAGCGCATTTAGATACCGTTTCTACCTATAAAAAAAATATATTGACACATTAAGTTTTCCTGTAATCTTTCAAGATCCTTTACTCGGGCGCAAGACATTACGCCCGAGAAAGTATAAGTAATATCGTATATTTAAAGTTCTTTTAATGAATAATTATTTGCTTGCATACGGTTACATAATAGTCCTTCTTCTAATTCTCATTAAATAAAATACGTTTTTCCTCCTATTAATTTTTTTATAAAGAAAAAACATTTCAACTCGGGCTTATATCCTTCGGCCTTGTAGAGGCACAATTTTTAATTCTGGCGATACATGGTAACTTTTTACGTTTCGATAAGCGTGCCTTCAACTGCCTTGGGCGGCGGTGCAGTTTGATTTTTGCCGCAATGTGAGGTTGTTCGCTTTTCTTAAATAATCTGATTTATTTTTAATATTATAAGTATTCTTAATGCTTTACAAACTAAATATTCAAATGTAATTGACTCCAAATCCTTAGTTAACGAATTTAAATATCTTTATTGTGACAGTGACTTTAGAAAATGCAAATCTGCAAATGAAATTTTAGAAGTCTTTCACGAATTAGGATTATTGTCTGCGATGTCGGAAACCACAAAGCTGATTCAGCTCCTTCTTACCATACCTGTAACTTCTGTTTCAAATGAAAGAAGTTTCTCTGTTCTTGTTCTTAATCGAATTAGATCATATTTAGGAAACACAATGGCTCAAGAACGGCTCTCGTCCCTGGCTAGGATTTCAATTGAAAAAGAAATACTTATTGATTTAGAAAGCAAAAAGGAATTACATGACCGAATACACTGGTCTACAAATTTTGAAAAAGTTTGTGCTTCGGAGATAAAATGTGTTTCCTATTATGGATTTTGTGGTGCTGAAAACGAATATGACCATAAAAACAGTCGATTGGCTACAGTTTCCAAGAAAATTTAAGTTACACATTTTGCGTATATGTATGCCATATATTAGTAACATACCTGTATAATGCAGTCACTTATATTGATCCACCTCGTCGCTTCTTTGCTTGTCTCTTGTATTCAACTTCTGGAGCATTTCTTGTTATTGTCCAGCAGTAGTCTGCTATCAATGATGGACTCCATTTCCCCTGGTAGCGTTTCTCCATCGCTGAGATATCCTGGTGGAAACGTTCACCATGTTCATCGCTGACTGCTCCGCAGTTGGCCGGAAAAAATTCCAGGTGTGAATGGAGGAAATGTATCTTTGAAGACATATTGCAGCCCATTTTTTGATAGGACAACAGCAGGTTTTCCACCAGCTCCCTGTAATTGTCAGCTTTGGTATTTCCGAGAAAATTGGTTGCTACTAACCGGAAAGCATTTCACGCTGTCTTCTCACCACCTAGGATACGGTCGAACTCCTCATCTCTAAGAAGCTCGCGGATCTGTGGACTAACAAATACACCCTCCTTGATTTTTGCTTCACTGAGCTTTGGGAATTTGCCACCGAGGTACTTAAAAGCTGCCCCCGTTTTATCCATAGCCTTAACAAAATTTTTTATGACGCCCAGTTTGATGTGTAAGGGTAGTAACAAAATCTTGCTCGATTCTACAAGTGGAGGATACTGAACATTTTTTGTTCCAGGTTCCAATGAGTGTCGGAGTGGCCAATCCTTCTTGATGTAATGAGAAGTCCTAGCCCGACTATCCCATTCACACAGAAAACAGCAATACTTAGTGTAGCCCGGCTGCAGTCCAAGCACGATAGCAACAACTTTCAAGTCACCACAAACCTGTCACTGATGTTTGTCATAGTTTATGCAGTTCAAAAAGTTGCAATTTCATCTTGTCATATGTTTCCTTCATGTGGATTGCATGACCAACTGGAATTGGTGGCAATACGTTGCCAACATGCAACAAAACAGCTTTTAGACTCAATTTCGATAAATCAATGAACAGTCTCCACTCATCAGGATTGTGAATAATGTTGAGAGCTGCCATCAGACCATCGATGTCGTTGCAAGCTACAAGGTCACCTTCCATGATGAAGAATGGGACAAAATCTTTTTGACGGTCACGAAACTTACATACTCTAACATTTTCAGCGAGGAAATTCCACTGCTGCAATCTGGAGCCGAACAGCTCTGCCTTACTCTTTGGCAGTTCTAAATCTCTGATAAGGTCGTTTAATTCATTCTGAGTTCTGAGTTATAAACAAATTCAGGGTCTTGTGAAGTTGAAGGCTCACAAGTTTCGAAGGTTCCTTCATTCTCCTCGTCCTCTGACTCCAGGGAGAATGAGTGTGGGGGCTCAGGAACGGGTAATCCTTCACCGTGAGGTACCGGGCGTATAGCAGAGGATATATTCGGATATTGTAAAATCCACTTTTTCTTCTTGACTGGAGGCACCATGCAGAAGTAACAATTGCTGACATGATCTGTTGGTTCCCTCCACACCATTGGCACTGTAAAAGGCATAGATTTCCTTTTCCGATTCAACTACTGGCGAAGGTTTGTTGCACAAGTATTGCAGCATATGTGTGGGGCCCAGCTCTTGTCCTGATCTCCAATCTTACAGCCAAAATAAAGGTGATAGGCTTTCCTAATCACGGCGGTTATAGCACGCTTTTGTGATGCAAAAGTCAATTCTCCACAAACATAACAGAAGTTATCTACACTGTTCACGCAATTACGAGGCATCTTTGTTCAAATTAGGCTGAAAAAAATTCAGTTTCAAAAACAAACACTAAAAAGAGTTTGACAAGGGTGCACTGTATGACTTCCGCGAATGAACTGATGCTGTGGCGTAATATGTAGACGCCTGTAACAGTGTAACACATCGACGCCTTGACTCTACTGCACATGCGCGTAGTTATATTTTTTTTATTTTAATAAATTAATGTAATTACATTGCATTTTAATAATTTTAAATTAGGTAAGGTTAAGTTAGGTTAGTATTCCATTTATATTAATATAAAAAACATCATGGGAAGCAATATGTTAAAATGATCCAATCTATTTTTTAATAAATAATTTACAAATATATAATGTAATAGATAAATTTAAAATTACATTTTATTGTATATATATATATATATATATGTATATATATATATATATATATATGTATATATTTACGTTAATTTATTAAAATAAAAAAATATAACTACGCGCATGCGCAGTAGAGTCAATGCGTCGATGTGTCACAGGCGTCTACATATTACGCGACAGATGCAGTCCAGTTAGTAGGGTGCAGGGTTGCCTGATATCTTTATAAATAGAGCCAATTGGCAATTTTAGGCATCATTTTCGTATTCAGTGACCCAAAATTAGTAAAGACTGACTACTTTTATTTCCGAAGCATTTTGGCTGTAGACCAGTGATATTAAAGGAATTTGCTTTAAAACCAAGACGCTTGGACTTTATGTTCAAGTAAATAAAATTCAAATAATTTTTTTTACCGAGGTATGTATTTATTTATTTTATTGATAATCTTAAGTTATTGTCATACATTTAAATGTCGGCTCATATGTAGACTTGAAAATTTAAAAAGAGCCCGAGTAGTCTTGAAGAGCTGGAGTCGCCACTGAATTATATATATATATATATATATTATATATTATATTATATTATTATTATTATTATTATTATTATATAATATTATTATTATTATATATATTTTATTATTATTATTTTATTTTTATTTTATTTTTATTTTTATATTATATAAAAGATTATATAAAAGAGGAAGTTTGTTTGTTTGTCTGTTTGTCTGTTTGTTTGTTCTCTATTGAAATGAATATGGCTGCACCAAATAGTGTTTAAGGTAGTGAATCAGATATAACTTTTCACGGGGAATCTAATGGTGTGCACAGTAGGTAGGTACAGTAGGTAGGTAGGTACAGTAGGTAGGTACAGTAGGTAGGTAGGTACAGTAGGTAGGTAGGTAGGTACAGTAGGTAGGTACAGTAGGTAGGTAGGTAGGTAGGTAGGTAGGTAGGTACAGTAGGTAGGTACAGTAGGTAGGTAGACTAGACAGTAGGTAGGTAGGTAGGTACAGTAGGTAGGTAGACTAGGCAGTTTTATTTAGTAAATGGGTAGGTACAGTAGGTAGGTACAGTAGGTAGGTAGGTTGGTAGGTACAGTAGGTAGGTACAGTAGGTAGGTAGACTAGACAGTTTTATTTAGTAAATGGGTAGGTACAGTAGGTAGGTACAGTAGGTGGTAGGTAGGTAGGTAGGTAGGTAGGTACAGTAGGTAGGTAGGTAGGTAGGTAGGTAGGTACAGTAGGTAGGTACAGTAGGTAGGTAGACTAGACAGTTTTATTTAGTAAAAGGTAGGTAGGTACAGTAGGTAGGTACAGTAGGTAGGTAGACTAGACAGTTTTATTTAGTAAATGGGTAGGTACAGTAGGTAGGTACAGTAGGTAGGTAGGTAGGTAGGTAGGTAGGTACAGTAGGTAGGTAGGTAGGTAGGTACAGTAGGTAGGTACAGTAGGTAGGTAGGTAGGTAGGTAGGTAGGTACAGTAGGTAGGTAGGTAGGTAGGTAGGTAGTACAGTAGGTAGGTAGGTAGGTAGGTACAGTAGGTAGGTACAGTAGGTAGGTAGACTAGACAGTTTTATTTAGTAAAAGGTAGGTAGGTACAGTAGGTAGGTACAGTAGGTAGGTAGACTAGACAGTTTTATTTAGTAAATGATACATTAAAATCTTGTTTAGTTTTGAATGACGGCATAAAGTCACGGGATTTAAGTGGAATCTAATGGTGTGCATAAAAGTTTCAAAATTTTCGAGAACTTTTTAAAATATAAGGTTAAGGAATAAGTTTTTTCATTTTAACACAAAA
>JAJOZX010002643.1:370000-400000 GCA_023014485.1 Bathynomus jamesi | reverse complement strand
ATAATTTAAAGTAATTTTTCTTATTCCGACGTTGTATGACAATGTATTTTATTATAAAGAACGGATGTAATTATAAATGCAATACATTAAAAATGAATTTACATTTCTGATTATAGGTTGTTCTTGTTACTGAGACAGGTTGGGAGTTCAAACCCAAAAGTAATCGGAAGAATTTTTTTTTCCTGGATTCAGTGTGAAATAATAAATATTTATATATTATACAAAGAGAGAGAGAGAGAGAGAGAGAGAGAGAGAGAGAGAGAGAGAGAGAGAGGTTTATTGCTTTATATATTAATTTTTCAAATTAAATTCTTAATTTCTTATAGTTGTGACCAATATTTGATTCTTTCCTATGGGCACCTTAATTACTTTAATATGATAATAACATAATATAATTTTTAAATTATTAATTATATTTAATTATATGAAGAAAAACTGGAAGGAAATAGCCAACATAAAATTTTAAATGATAATTTCAAAAGCTCTTATGAAGCAAATTTTTTCAAGCTGAGTTAGGCAACGCAATTTTTAAGAGTGACATTTTACAACACTAAAAAAACTGTCATTATTATATATATATACAGTATATGCGCGTGTGTGTGTGTGTGTGTGATTACAGAAATCAAACATTTTTCGTTATCATCAGTTAGTTCATCAGATATTTAATGTTTTGCGCAGCAGTTTTACGTTGGTAATTGCTTAGCATTTCGGGATTTAAGCTCTGTCGTTCATATTATACGACAAATTATAGTTTCCAAACGCAGAATTTGCTGAAAATGTTCATATTTGATATTGACTTTATCAAATGTTTTTGCAAATATTGCAAATGATTGCTGACCATTTGGATTTTCTTTAGGATTTTTCGACAAGCATAATATAGGAAATATATAGACAAACATGTGTCTGTGTGTTGTGTGTGTGTGTGTGTGTGTGTGTGTGTTCTTGGCTACCTCACGACCTCGCGACAATCTTTAGTACACATACCGAGCTCATTGCGACAAACTGTTTGTGTTTTCTTTATGGTTTCTCGGGAGGCAAATAGGAAATATTTGTGTGTGTGTGTGTGTGTGTGTGTGTGTGTGTGTGTGTGTGTGTGTATTTTAAGCGTTTCAGAAAATTGTTCGTTGGCGTTACTCGAATTTTGAGATAACAATTTTATTTGTATATGAAATACACAACACTAACAACAAACCCATTTGTAATGATTTGATAAAATGCTAGATAAAAAGTTATCTTACATTTATTTACACACACACACACACACACACACCATACATGTACGAATCTCCGCATAATCGAGATATCGACTTTTTAAAATCTATATATCTAAAAAAATAATTAATCAAATCTAATTTAATTTAACCTAACGCTAACAGTACCATTGAACCGAAAAGGGCGTGATAAGTGTTTCGAGAGCAATTGAAGGTTCGATCGGTGTTTTCTATGAGGCACTCGCTAATCTAGCCTAACCTAACCTAATGAAACTTTAACTAACCTAACCTAACATAATCTAACCTAATCAGGACCAACATATGTTCCGACCGTAAAAAAATTGCTGGATTTTTGTACAAATTTTTTAATTTTCCGAGGTGCCCCCCCCCCCCACACGCACACACACACACACACTCTTATTTTCACAGAATGGGGGAAGAGACATGTACAAAAGGTTGTAATGAAGCTTAACCGGATTAAATTATATAATAGAGTCTATGACTGTCTTGCATTAGAGAAAGGGTATATATTCGTGTATATATATTATATATATATATATATACAACGCATATACATACCCAAGTGCCATGGTTGATCGATCGACTGTTGATACATAGTTGATATCGCTGAAAGCTGAAATGTGGTTGATATTTGTGACAGTTCACAAATTAATAATATTGATATACTGTTGATGCAACAATATGTTGATAAAATAAAGTGCAGTCAACATTTCAAAAATATTTTTCTGAGGTGAGGATGTAATGTTGTTTTTGTATTTACTAAATAAAGAATTTACATCAGTACTCAGTTCCAGCCCCATTTCGATATCGAAATTTGGGTCATTTACATTACTGTATTTCGAATTGCCACGTTGCCATCGTTTTAATAATAAGAATTTGATTCGTCGATATTTCTTCATCATTTGCATTAAAAAGCGTAGTTCCTATGTTTCCTGATTTTTGGCCCACCCTGTATATATATATATATATATACATATATGTGTGTGTGTGTGTGTGTGTGTGTGTGTGTGAGAAGACAAAGAAACAATGAAAGCAACGTAGTCCTCTTAAAAAGAAAGAGAACTGGTAAACAACGTATAATAACGATTCTGTAACCAAGACTTTTTTTCAGTAAGTAAAACCAACGTTAACTCACTCGTTCACAGTTAAAAATATCACGTGTTGGAGAGACGAAAAGGAGTCGCGTTGCTGGTCCTCGCGTTCCATTCGACCACAAACTGATCCAGAACAATGCGACGAAGATTCACTGAAGGCGCAGTGGATTTAGAATCGACGCTCTAACTACGTAGTATGTTGCGGGGGTCATCAACCGGTCGTTCGTGAAGGTATTTGAAATAACTCGCATGGTCTCTATGGGAATCAGCTGATAATAGACGCAACTACTGCCCTAGAGCTTCTATAGGAGGGTGACAAAAGTAAATAGACACCATGATGATTATTCTCAAGAACAAAGGGAAAATTTCATCAATGAAATGTCAGAAAATTTGTCATCTTTACAAAATGGAAAAAGGGAAAACAACACGATTCTAATTATATTTATTCAATAAATGCGTTATTAGTTATCCACTTTTATCATCAAATAAAAAAACAAACTGTGGAAAAACCGAAGTTGTCTATTTATTTTTGTCAATCCTCTGTATATGCACCACAGCTGAACTTCAGTAGATTTTTAAGTGTTAAAACGAAACCTTTTCTTCCTTAGATAAAGTAATAAAATTAGTTTCCATTACTCGATCTCATTATGAAATGTTTTAAGGGTCTAAAAAACATATGTCTGTAGTTTGCCCTCAAACTCATTTTGAGAAAGTGGCTCAGTACAAAAAGTTGCCGATTTGGGGGTCGTATGGCATCAACCATTAGAAATTAGTGATCATACAGAAGGCCATTTACCATTAATGTAAACTTTTCCTTTTAGTAAAAAAAAATAATAGAAAGAATACATATACAAAAGATTCAGAACTGGTAGGTCATACTGCATTTACATTTTCGGGAAAAAAGTTTGTCTATAAAACCAAACTTTCTAAAAAACTTAAAAAAAATACTAATTTGTAACGTTCTAGTTACTCTGGATATTATTCTTTTTCATGACAATAAAAACAATTTAAAAAAATAAAATCCAATAATTTATTACCAATTAGTAATCTTTTTTGTTTTTGAGATTTTATATTTCTAGGCGAATTATTTTCCGAAAATGTACATATGAAACGTACGTTATGCTCTCCATAATGTACAATATTAATATTTTTGCAGTAATCTCAAGCAGTTTAGTTTAATCCATTATTAACTTAATTTTAATAGAACAATTTCTGGATGGGGATCGAGACCCCGCCCCTTCGTTCTTTAATAATAATTTTCGAGGTTATTTAACCTTCTTCGTAAAGGCGAAGATCATATGACTGAGGATCCTGTATTTTTATGTGGTATCCGAACCGTCTATGGGTCACTAAATCATCTGAACGCAAAAGACAGTGATCCACCATCGAACTACAAACCAGACGCAACGCCGTTTAATCTCGCTGATCTAATGACGTATATATAGCTCCTTGCTCCATGAAGAAACAAATACCCGACGACTCTCAAACCCTATTGCTTGGTCTGGGCATCGCTATTGTAAAGGGATTAGTCGCGCATGTGCCCCCGCATATAGAATGACCTTTGAAATGGTCATTCGCTTTCCGGTATTTCATAACAAGTTAAAATTTCACCACAGAAATGCAGAGGAGAAAATTGACGTAATTTTTCCAAGGTTCAATTGTCCTCTAAAGTAATTTAATTTCAACCTAATAAATATACACACCCAAATATAACAATAAAAAATGGTTTTAACAGGGAGACATTTACTTTTGTAGTTACTGTATAGTATTTGTGGTATTTATATACAGGGTACAGAGTCAGTTTGGAAGGCCTGCAATCCCTGCATGCACTCATTTTATAAACACAAACGAAGTAAACCCGTAAAGCCTGTAAAAAACTGTTAGAAGCATGTTAAAAACATGTAAAAACATGCGATATATATATATATATGCAAAATCGTGCGTGTTCATGCATGATATTCCATTTATGAGACTTCAGCGTTGCAGCAGATAATTTGAATACTGGAGGGTTAACAGGTAAAATGCCTCCGGATGCGAAAATGTTATGCGTTTCTTCAGTTGTTTAAATATATGACAGGTTGTGTTAACTTTTATTCCGTCGTAGTGTAGTGGCTAGCCCTTTCACCTTAAGAGGTGGTGTGTTCAAACCGTGGTGAGGGTAAGTTTTACATTATGCAAAATGGGGGAGGGTAATTTTACATTATGCAAAATGGTGAGAGTTCATGCATGATATTCCATGCAGTATATATATATATATATATATATATACACAAACTCAGAATGGTTCCCTGAGAACAATATATGTTAAACACAGACCGTGCATGGCACGCACGGTCTGTGTTTAACATATATATATATATAAATTTTTTCTTAGTTAAAAGTAAAAAAAATATCTGTACATAAATCTTATATTGAAGCTTTGAAGCTTTGAAGCGTGCATGATTTTTATGCAGAATTTTATTGAAAGAATGATCCATTATGCAAATTCACAATTACCCCAATTACATGTTTCTTCAAAGTTTTGATTCGCATCAAAAATAATTATTAATTTTATAATTACAAACTTCATTATAATAAATCATCTTTGAAGTGACGGACGTCAAGTGGAAAGTTTATGGTCTTCATAAGGGAGAGAGAGAGAGAGAGAGAGAGAGAGAATCTTTCTTAAGAAAAAATATTCATCAATAAATACAATATATAAATGAAACTATATATATATATATACACACATATATATATATATATATATATATATATATATATATATATATATATATATATATATAACGGATATCCTGTCTCTTTTTCGACAGGAATGTATTGTTGATTTTTTGCATAGTTATATTAATTGGATTCAACATAAAAAAATTACTCGCTTTATATAATTGTAGTGCATGATTTTGTTTGTAAAGTGTAATCAAGTGTGTAAGTGACCAGCAAGACTCGCACACACGCCCTAAACACAATCTGCGGCTGCGGCAGTGCTGAAACCATGTGTGGCCGGAAACACAAGAGGACGCAGGACAGGTAAAGACTGGCGACGGTGAGAAGAAAACCGCAGATATAATAATAATAATAATAATAATAATAATAATAATAAGAAGAAGAAGAAGAAGAAGGAGGAGAAGAAGAAGAAGAGAATAAGAAGAGAAGAAGAAGGAATCCTGATAGTTTTGTAACAGCCGTTTTCACCAATTTCCAAAGGTCATTTAACTCGCGGAATCTTTAAATTCAAAAGACTCGTAGTGTGTATAGTGTGTATCGATGCAAGCACGATTAACATTGCGTCATCCGCATGAAGAGAGTGGCGATTTTAACTGATGAAAGTTAAAAAAAAGTGAATTCGTGCAATTTATTCACGCAAACTTTATAACCTTTGACAAAAAAACTGTGTAAGGCAACTCGAATGTCGGCTTAAATGAAGGCGACATTCAATCCTTTGTCTTTCGTGCATGCGAGCAAACTTCGATCCGTGAAGTCTGAGAGGAAAAACCCGCATCAATTTCTAAAAATATAAAAACTTAATCACTTTTTGTTGCGCTTTTGTGGTCAATATATTCACTGCGATATGAAGAGAATGAACGAAAAGGAACGATGAGGAGAGAGACGCGAACGAAAAAGGATAGGCAAAGGTCAAAGTCTGCAAGCAAATCATTTGCAATGCAAATTAAAATTGGGCAATGTTTTTTCAAAGGTAAACAATATAAAATATATATATATATATATATATATAGAGAGAGAGAGAGAGAGAGAGAGAAGGAGAGAGGAGAAGAGAGAGAGGAGAGAGAGAAGAGAGAAAATTATATATTGAAACCTCCGATCGAAATGTCATCAGAGAGCATCAAACAAGACTGCTCTGAAAGTGGTCAAACCTGTCTTATTTTAAAAGGCATTGTAAAGTCACAAGAACTTTAAAAGAAGAAAAATAAAAATAAAATAAAAATAAATTAGATTTTAGATAGATAATTTTACATTCAAATATTAATCCTTAAAAAAACAAAACCCTCAAAAAGTTCTTTAACAAACTATTTATTCATTGAACTCCAAAGCTAAATTTCATAAATATGAAATAAAAACTCATTGCAATCGTACACGGAAAGGGGTGAAACTCTGCATTAAAAACTCCAAACCACTCAAAACTCCTCCAGACACTCCTTGAGGAGTATCTACATCTTAAACGGACGCTGGACACCGTCGAAATTCTTTTGAGAGTCCTTGAACTATTAAGTGAACTCTCAGACGAGAGTCCTTGAGACTCATGTCGGCATATACCAACTGGGCAGGTGATCCACACAGTTCATTGCGCCGACCTGAGCATGTATGCACCACGCATTTGAATTTAGTCATGCAGTGCAGTCTGGGGCGTGCATATTGGCATGAGCAGAGTGGGCAATCAACATCCACATGTAAAATGTAAGTTTCACATACATATGTAAATACATACATAGCCTACACATACTCTCTCTCTCTCTCTCTCTCTCTCTCTCTTATATGTCCAGATATATCCAAATGTGTGTATGCATATTCCTATGCATGTACAGTCCGCACAGTACATATATTAGCATTCATATTATATTTGTATACAATAAGTAATGTACTATAATTTATCTGATTCTGATTTGAGTTATACACCTTTTGGAATCTGAATAGGTTATTATTATTATTATTATTATTATTATTATTATTATAGCAAACATTTTAAATTTATGGTATGTGCAAATTTTTTAGAAAACTAAAGCGGAAAGCTTTATCAAAAGACTTCATCAGCATGTGAACCAAGCATCTTCCACAAGTGCAATAATAGCATTTAAGAATTTATACAATAAGCAAAATTCCATATTTTTTATTACTCAGGCCGTTTTCTCTCAGAACTATGACGTCACTTCTACTCACCTTATGAATCCATTTTCATTTTTATTTCTTCTTCTTCTCCATTGTTTTATGGTAACGTATGAAAATAATAATGATGAAGTTGTTTCACCTCCTTCGCAGCATCTAAGGTCATATGACGTAGGGGACCTACGGTTTATCGTGGAATCCGAACCACGGGTCGCTACATTATCTGAATGCGGAGGACGGTTTCCAATCAACTACTACCCAGACCCAATGTCGGTTAACTTCGACAATCGCTGCTGAACGGGAAGCGGTGTTACAACATTTGCTACGACGTAGCCCTGCCCTGGCAACGTATGAAATGAGTGCATAATTGTAATTTAATTATACATCATTGTCCTCAAGTATTTTACCCCAATGGAACAATGAGAGCAATTATTCACTTACGTTTTAACTTCACACCTGTTAAATACCTTATAACAAGCAAAAATTTTCCCATTCACACACACACACACACACACACATATATATATATATATATATATATATATATATATATATCAGGGCCGTAGCCAGGGGGGAGGGATAGGGGGATATATTCCCCCGAAATTCTTCCCAAACTTAGAAATATATTCAGACAAAATACTTCTCTCTGCTTACTCCCCTTTCATGGAGCTCTTATTTTCTGGAATAGATTTACATTTCCGACTCACCGAACTCTATAAAGAGCTAATGTCGATTAATGAACTTACGCTTCCGACTCTTAAGTTTGCTTGCTTTTAATTGGTCCTCTTGCCTACGTCACGAATGACGTCATTTTCTATTAATGTGCCCATTGGCCATGTGCAGTCGTCACTCATGATGTCAATTCCTAATATACGGTCAGTCATGCTGTTTACTTCCTTTGTTTTTCACGTGTTGTGAGTACTGTGAGTCTGTGACCTATTTACAATATGGCCAACAAGAGGCAAGCAAGTGTTTTAAATTATTTTGAGCCTAAAACAAAAAAGAAAACAAACAGTGATCTAATCTGTCCTTCTGACAGTGGTGAAACTTCAAATAGAAGTGAAAAAACTGAAAATGTTGTTTCCTAGGTGTGCGAGTCACAAATGTCTTTGGATATTGGCACGTTCCTCGAAAAATCATGTACAGACGAGAAAAAATATAATATTCTTAAAAATCTTTGGGTATCCGGAGAATTATATATTTTTCCGCCGGGTAAAAGAAACTTAAAATTTCAAAGGAAGTGGCTGACTGAATTTAAGTGGCTTGCATATTCTCGAGCAAGTGAAGGTGCATTCTACAAGTACTGTTGTCTTTGCAAAAAATGTAGAAGTTGGTAAAGGAAATCACGTAAGACTGAATGCACTAGTTAATGCTCCGTATATGCGTTGGAAAGATGCAAAAGAGGATTTCCGCAAGCACGAAACTAGCAATTATCACAAAGTCAGCTGTGTTAAAGCACAAAATTTTTTGTCAGTGTTTGAAAATAAAAAAAAAGGATATCTGTACAACCTTAGACAGTGCCAAAAGACAAAAAACCTCAGAAAACAGAAAAAAAACTCATGCCAATTATTGAAACCATTATTTTGTGTGGCCGACAAGAAATTGCATTGCGGGGTGGTAGCGATGCTGGGATTTTGAAAGAAAATCAACAAAATGATGGAAATTTCCGCGCTTTACTGCGGTTTAGGATTGGTGGTGGAGATGAGAATCTAAAGAAGCATTTCACCGAATGTGGTCGAAATGCAACCTACACAAGCCCTCAAATTCCGTGGCCGGTCGATTCGCCGACGGACGTTTTGCCGACAGACATTTTGCCGACGGACGTTTCGAACGGACGATTCGCCGACGGCTGTTTCGCCGAACGGACGATTCGCCGAACGGACGATTCGCCGAATGGACTGTCATTAATATTTCTATGACAAAATACACACGTTGCCTATCTTAACCTGGACACTCAATTCAAAAGACAAGAGTGTTTTAGTACTTGATGAACTTATTTTTATATTATATTACATTTCATTTGGAAGACATGAACCCACTTGGGTGAAGGGGTCTGTCAAGTTTATTCAAGCTTATTCAGTTGAACTCCAAATCTAAATTCCATAACTCTTTATGCGGAGCTATTGAAGAATAGGGACCCCAGCCTTCTTTAGTTAGGCTTATAAGGCTGACTAACGAAAATATCACAACCTAACCTAACCAATCGTTAGGTTAACTGTATGCCCTTGATTGGTTAGGTTAGGTCATGATATTTTCGTTAGTTAGCCTTATAAAGCTAACTAAAGGAGGCTGGGGTCCCTATTCTTCAATAGCTCCGAATAAAGAGTTATGGAATTTAGATTTGGAGTTCAACTGAATAACCTTGAATAAACTTGACAGACCCCTTCACCCAAGTGGGTTCATGTCTTCCAAATGAAATGTAATATAATATAAAAATAAGTTCATCAAGTGCTAAAACACTCTTGTCTTTTGAATTGAGTTTCCAGGTTAAGATAGGCAACGTGTGTATTTTGTCATAGAAATATTAATGACAGTCCATTCGGCGAATCGTCCGTTCGGCGAAACAGCCGTCGGCGAATCGTCCGTTCGGCGAAACGTCCGTCGTCAAAATGTCTGTCGGCAAAACGTCCGTCGGCGAATCGACCGGGTACCTCAAATTCAGAATGAAGTGATTAGTATTTGTGGTAATTTAATCCTGTCTCGTATCGTGAATCAGGTCAGTCATTCAAAATATTTTAGTGTTCTGGCGGACGAGACCTCAGACATCTGAGGAGTCGAACAATATACTCTTTGTGTTAGGGACGTGTTAAAAAGTGAAGAGAACTATGTGCTGCGAGAAGATTTTCTGAAATTTGTTCCTCTTCATGACTGTTCTGGTAGGGCACTTGCTGAAACATTATTAAAAGAACAGAGAGTTGGGGTTGGATGTAAACTACATGAGAGGGCAAGGATATGATGGGGCTAAGTCAATGAGTGGTCAATTGAAAGGATGTGCAGCTATTATACAACAAACGCATCCTCAGGCTCTCTACGTTCATTGCTCTAGCCATGCCCTAAATCTAGCCCTTTCCCATGCTTGTTCAGTGCCAATAACAAGGGCTAGTTTAACGGTAATGCGAGATATAATAGCTTTCTTTAGACATTCTCCTAAGCGAAGTCATGTGCTGAAAAGTTGCATCAATGAAATGTATCCTGGTGCCAAAAGAACCCGTCTTCTGAAATTTTGTGAGACTCGGTGGGTTGAACATTTAGATTCAATTCTGTTACTGAAGGAACTTTGTGCACCAATTTCTCAAGCTTTAAACAGAATTCAGGATTTTACGGACAAAGAGTCTACAATGAAGGCTTTCACATTGTTAACTGTTATTGAGAGCAGCTTGGTTATTGTTAGTCAGGTGTTTGCACTACTGCATGGCCTTTGCACATTCCTACAGTCTAAACAATGTGATTTTGCTTCTTGCCTGAACCATGCCGAAGTTTCAAAAGATGAAATACAAGCCCTGAGGGACTCTGCCGATTCGAAATTTAAAGCAGTTTTCTGTGAAGCCGAAAACTTGGGTAAAAGTTTGGGTAAAACAATTCAAATGCCACCTTCGATCGGACGGAAAGGTGATCACTTTGTTACACAGAATGTTGAAGAGTATTACAGACGTTGTGCGTATGTGCCTTTCCTAGACTTTTTATTAAATGAACTAAATGATAGATTTCTCAACCATAAAACTGTATTACAAAAACTGCATTCGTTGTTGCCGAAGAGATCCATCTCTCTGACGGATGAGGAAGTGAAAAACTGCTACGAAACTTTGTCCCTTCAGTGGCCTGACGACAGTGATGGGCATCGATACATGAAAATCGCTAAAGCGATACCGATACATCGATACATGAAGAACGTCTTAGGCGATACCGATACGCCGATACTTTCTAGATGTCTTAAGCGATACCGATACCGATACATGTATCGCCGGTACATTTTTATAATTATTCATTTAATATGTAGGTATTAGATATTATTGTTTATACTAGTAATTTGTACGCACTGTAAGTAAAATCAACGACATTTTAATGGGTTTTATAGATGTAAATAAAAACAATTGCTTTATTTAATGAAAGTATGTTTTAATTTTGTAGGATACATGAATGACTGAAAATATTACACTAACAATTAAAAGTAATTACTATTACCCTTCAAAAATACCAGCTGGCTAAACATCTGGTCAGACAGTCTATTCCTTTTTGGAGCGTGAATGTGACCAGCCAAACTAAACAACCGCTCTACAGGAGCAGAGGATGGTAGTGGTGTGTCATAGTTCAGGAAGATTTGTAGAATTCCTGGGTTCTTATTAATGTATCGAAGTATCGATTTTTTTCGATACATTTAAGAAAATTGACCTTAGCGATACCGATAAATCGATACTTTTGTCAAGTAGCTAAAGCGATACCGATACCGATACCGATACAAAAGTATCGATCAATACGTATCGGCGATACATGTATCTAGATACTGCCCATCACTGCCTGACGATGCAAGCGTTCCGGTAAAGTTCGAGGGAGAACTGAAGATGTTGAGACGAACTTGGAGAGACGAAAATGAAAAGCCATCGATTTCATTACTTCTTTAAATGAATGCAATGAAGAAATATTCCCTACAATTCATGCATTTTTGAAAATAGGTGCCACTCTGCCAATAACTACGACCACTGCAGAAAGATCCTTTTCAACGCTAAGAAGACTTAAAACCTACATAAGAAATTCTTCCTCTGAAGAGAGACTGAATGGTTTGGCCTTAATGAGCATTCACCGCCAATTAGAAATACAACCGGAGGATGTTCTTCAAGAAATGTCAAAAAGGAAGAGAAAATTAAATATCGTCTTGTAAGGTAATGTAAACAATTTATATATCTTTGTTGAATATATATATATATATATATAATATATGTATATACCTAGGACGTCCTAGGTATATATAGGTTCATATAACCCCCTCCGAAAAAAATTTCTGGCTACGGCCCTGATATATATATATATATATATATATACATATACACACACACACACACACACATATATATATATATATATGTATAGAAACGACGTAAGTATAGAGGAGTGTTCTGCACACGAGGAAGAGAAATAACAAACAAATGAAAAATAAGGCACCCGCCCGGGAATCGAACCCAGGATCTTCCGATTGCCGGTCAGACGTGCTAACCACTACACTACGGAGCCACGATAGTCAGAAGTTGTAATTCTCCTACATAGGGCAGAAACCAATGCCTTGAGAGGGCACCCTCGCAAATCGTGAATATGTACATTTAACTGCAATGACCGCGCAGTATATTAACGTATAGAAACGACGTAAGTATAGAGGAGTGTTCTGCACACGAGGAAGAGAAATAACAAACAAATGAAAAATAAGGCACCCGCCCGGGAATCGAACCCAGGATCTTCCGATTGCCGGTCAGACGTGCTAACCACTACACTACGGAGCCACGATAGTCAGAAGTTGTAATTCTCCTACATAGGGCAGAAACCAATGCGGGTGCCTTATTTTTCATTTGTTTGTTATTTCTCTTCCTCGTGTGCAGAACACTCCTCTATACTTACGTCGTTTCTATACGTTAATATACTGCGCGGTCATTGCAGTTAAATGTACATATTCACGATTTGCGAGGGTGCCCTCTCAAGGCATTGGTTTCTGCCCTATGTAGGAGAATTACAACTTCTGACTATCGTGGCTCCGTAGTGTAGTGGTTAGCACGTCTGACCGGCAATCGGAAGATCCTGGGTTCGATTCCAGGGCGGGTGCTTATTTTTCATTTGTTTGTTATTTCTTCCTCGTGTGCAGAACACTCCTCTATACTTACGTCGTTTCTATACGTTAATATACTGCGCGGTCATTGCAGTTGAATGTACATATTCACGATTTGCGAGGGTGCCCTCTCAAGGCATTGGTTTCTGCCCTATGTAGGAGAATTACAACTTCTGACTATCGTGGCTCCGTAGTGTAGTGGTTAGCACGTCTGACCGGCAATCGGAAGATCCTGGGTTCGATTCCCGGGCGGGTGCCTTATTTTTCATTTGTTTGTTATTTCTCTTCCTCGTGTGCAGAACACTCCTCTATACTTACGTCGTTTCTATACGTTAATATACTGCGCGGTCATTGCAGTTAAATGTACATATTCACGATTTGCGAGGGTGCCCTCTCAAGGCATTGGTTTCTACCCTATGTAGGAGAATTACAACTTCTGACTATCGTGGCTCCGTAGTGTAGTGGTTAGCACGTCTGACCGGCAATCGGAAGATCCTGGGTTCGATTCCCGGGCGGGTGCCTTATTTTTCATTTGTTTGTTATTTCTCTTCCTCGTGTGCAGAACACTCCTCTATACTTACGTCGTTTCTATACGTTAATATACTGCGCGGTCATTGCAGTTAAATGTGTATATATATATATATATATATATACAGGGTGTCCCATAAGTCCGGCATCATAGGAGAAATTCATATTTTTCTATTTCTACAAACCATAATTCATATTTTTCTCTTTCTACAGGCCATAATGTCTATGCTCGGGATGCCAATTTTCCGTCCACCATTCTGTTCAGTGACGAGGCTGTTTTTTATGGAAATGGTGAGGTAAATCGACAGAACACCCGCTACTGGTCTCAAAACAACCCTCACTGGTATACCTCTTCAAAGGAACAAGGTGCATCTCGGGTGATGGTATGGTGTGGCATTTGGAAGGATCGCATCATAGGCCCCCTCTTTTTCGATGACATGTCACTGGAGGCACCTACCTACGTATGCTCAAGGAAGAAACATTTCCCAGTGTCTTGAACGAAGAAGGAAATTTCCCAACATGGTTCTAGCAAGACGGCGCTCCTGCACATTACAGCCAGAGCTGGGCAAATTCCGCACACCTTCCGCACCTCCCCACATTCGCACTGTGCGGAAGTGCGAAATGGTGTGCGGAGGTGCGGTGTGCGGTCACCTCGGTAAAAAGGTGAGGAAGGTGTGCGGATTGGTCCGCACACATAGCTAAATACACTTTTTTACTTTTGTATTGTATTGTATCTTTTGTATTTGAGTAGCTGTGAATAAAGTAATATAGTATTAGTATAAAATAAAATTAAATGATATTGTATTCTAGTAATTTTCTGACCTCTCATAACAAAAAAATGACTTTATTGTATTAAAACTTTATTTTCACAATTAAATATTAAATAAAAGTTTATAAAAGTATTAATATATTAATGGAAACTTATATATTTCCTTGCGATAAAACTTTATGTATGTAAATAGGGTGCGGGTGCGGGTGCGGTTGTGCGGAAGTGCGAAAACTTAGAGGTGTGCGGAAGTGCGGATGCGGAAGAGGCTAAAGTGCGGGTGCGGAAGTGCGGGTGCGAACCTCCCATTTGGTGTGCGGTTGCCCAGCATTGATTACAGCACCCAAGTCCCAAGTAAGGGAATACCTGTACCAACAATTCCCTGGTCATTGGATAGGACGTCGAGGGCCTGTGGAATGGCCAGCTAGAAGCCCGGATCTCACGCCACTAGATTTTTATCTCTGGGGCCACTTGAAAGCGCTGGTATACGCAGAGAAAATTAGGAGTGGTGAATATTTGCGACAGCACATTATTGGGGCATGTAACACCATTACTCCTGACATCATTCACCGTGTGCTTGCTGACTGGGTATCACGTCTGAATTTGTGTATTGAAAACAATGGTGGACATACTGAGTACGTTCTGTAAATAAAAGCTTTTGTTTTGCCCTTTTTATTATTTTTCCTATGATGCCGGACTTATGGGACACCCTATATATATATATATATATATATATATATATATATATATATATATATATATATATATATATATGAGATTGAAATCAGAATGGTCCCCTGAGGTTTTTTATGATACACACAGACCGTGCATGGAACAAGGAACTCTTCTGGGAAAATTAAAGAGTTCGTTGGTCCATGCACGATCTGTGTGTACCATAAAAAACCTCAGGGGACCACTCTGAGTTCAATCCCATCATGGAACGGACATGTTATGTGCCTTGAAAAGTGGACGCTCAATTTTGCCAGTTGAAGTTTAAGTTTTGGTTTTTGGCTAAAAATACAATAGTTACCCCTTTTTCTTTGATTTTATTCAATCCGACGTGAGTGCAACGAGTCTTTTGCTTATATTGAGGCTCTGAATGTAGTTGAGCTGAGATGCTTTAAACCCTAGATCCTGTTCCAAAGCTGAATCTTATCTGCTTCCCAGATAGCTGGTGAGGGAAACTATATTTTTGGGGCCTCTTTGCGACTGACCCGTTGGCCCACGTCGGGTTAACATCATGAAAAAGAAAAAAACTATAGTGTTTGTCATTTACCATTACTTATTCGGACTATAGTGGATTTAATTTTCCCAGAAGAGTTCCTTGTTCCATGCACGGTCTGAATGTATCATATATATACTCATATATATATATATATACCTTTCAACCTTTCAACTGTTCCGCGCGATGATTCCTCATTTCACGAAGGTCAAGCTCGTCGCCCCTCCTCTCGAGTTGGCCCGGTGAAGTAGTGAGTTGGTTTCTTGTACTCTCCACTTCACATAGTCAGGTATGCCCGGCTCATCGGGGATTGTTCTGGGCCAGGCGTCTAATCTTCTTTTGAAGATGTCCACTCCAGCACCACTCGTGTTCCTTAGGTCTTTGGGCAGCTGATTAAACAGTTTTGGTCCTCTCACAATAAAACTATTTTTTTTCAGGATTAAGGATGTTCCCTGTCTACTGAGTGTCTAGCCTTTAATTTGGGAACACGACACAGTCTTCCTTTTCTACTTTCCACTGTTGTTTGGGGAGTTACAGGGTTCAGAGTAAGATTAGGGACTAGTTTCTCCATTATTTTCCAAGTGTAAATAATGGTGTATCTCTCTCTCTCTCCTCCAACCTTTCCCAGTAGTTTAGTTCTTTGCACCCTTTGATCTTGGATGTGAAGCTTCTCTGACTCCCTTCTAGTTGTCTAATGGGCATGTTAGGACCAAGCAGTATTCCAATTTGGGTATGATCAGTGTTTTCAGTAGAGGAATCATTGTATTCCTATCCCTTCGTTTAAAGGTTCTCAGTATTTACCCAGTTACTCTCTCTGCTCTGTTTACTGCTATCTTATTTTGTGTTTCAAATTTCGCATCATCAGTCATTACAACTCCTAAGTCTTTTGCTCTGGAATTTCTCTGAATTTCCTGTCCATTTGGGGTATAATATTCCATGGATTTTAGGTTCTCTCTTTTTCCGTACCGTAACAGTTGAAATTTCTCATTGTTAAACTTCATATTGTTGTCTTCCGTCCCCTTGTAGATTCTGTTCATGTCTCTTTATAGAGATCCTATATCTTCTGGGTTTCTTATTTTTCTACTGATCTTTGTGTCATCGCAAAGGATGTTACTGTGCTGTCTCTGGTAACGTCCTCATGATTATGAAGAGTAGTGTAGCTAATACTGTTCCTTGTGGTACTGAGCTGAGGACCTCTGATTCTGATGAAGATGCTCCTTGTACTGTAACGACTTGCCGCCGCTCACTAAGGAAATTATATATCCATTTCCCTACTTTTCCTGTGATTCCCATGTGCTTCAGTTTATGTATTATGATTTCCAAAGCTGGGCACAAACCGTTAATCCGTTAATCGTTAATTAACGAAGTTAACTTTTTCGTTAACGATTTAACTTTTAAGTTAACTTTGAAAATCATTATCGGACTAATTAACTTCCGTTACATTTAACTTCCGTTAACTCAAGTCCGTTAACCCAAAAAATTCATAAATAAACGTTTAAAAGTTTCTATTATTTTCAGTGCTGAGCAGGTGCGCAATTAATCCGCCACTGTTAATAGTGATGAACGAATTTCCATTTCCGCAGTGCAAAATCAGGCGATATATTTGTTTCCGTCGCCACAATTTGTGTCTTACCAAATATGGTAGTTATTTATGGCATTGGTTTGAGCAAAACATGGTCGACTGTAAAATCAGGCGGAAAGATTTGCCATTTGAGTTGAATGTTTCAACTTCTTTCAAGAAATATCACGAGCATTTTAAGGCACTTTCAATAATATATATGTAACAATTACAACAAATAACTACATTCGTTTCATTTGCAGTCTGTCTCTTGCGCAACATGTTTGTGCTAGTGAATATTTAAAAATAATCGTTGTCAAGTAAGTCATGTATATTTATAATATGTCTGTGAGTACCTTATTATTAGTCTCCTTGATACATTTCAAGAACCATAAAACTGATCAGGTAAGATTTCAATTCTCATGTCACTTTGATGACATAAATTAAGTCAATTGATGTCTTACAATGGGAGCGTTTTCACCTCATCTGGTTGGACAAGTATGAAACACCAAGGTCGCCAGGATGAGGAAAAGCATGGAGGGTACAGTCGAGGAGGCCATGAAGCAGCAGTCCAACGAAGTGGGCAGCAACAGTGGAGGCAGCAACAACGAGGAGGAGGAGGAGGATGACTTCTTCAGTGCTGTCATCCAGACAAAAGAGAGCAGCAGAAGCCACAGGTCACTCAAGGGCAAGGCCCAGAACTTGGTCAAGACCTGGCTGGAGACCAACTCCAAGGACTTGCTGACAGATGCTGCCTTCTTGGGTGAGCAAGTGTTGGTGGACTTGTTCATCAAGTTCAACACAGCCATCCCCTCCAGTGCTGCAGTGGAGCGTTTGTTCTCTATGGGCAAGGACATCCTGAGGGCCAAGATATCATCCCTGTCTGATGAAAACTTTGATATGCTAATTTTCATGAAGGGCAACATGCATCTCATGGACAAAATGGAGAACGAGAAGAAGAGGGAAAATTAAATTATATATATATTGTGTTTTTCATTTTTTTTATAATAAAAGTTAACGTTAACGGTTTATCGGTAACTTCCGTTACATGTTCAACGAATTAACGGATTAACGGTTAACGAAGTTAACTTTTTGGTTAACGGATTAGCGGTTAACGAAGTTAAGTTTTTGGTTAACGGTGCCCACCACTGATGATTTCATGGTCACACTTGTCGAACGCTTTGGCAAAGTCTGTGTATATTACATCATAGTTTTCATTACTTTCAAGTGCATCAATAATGTTGTAGTGTTCCATTAGTTGTGATAGGCATGATTTGCCTGACCGAAACCCATGTTGATTATCATTTAATTTTTTCTGAGCTTCCAAAAAGCCATAGATTTTCTGTCTAACTATTCTTTCAAATATTTTAGTGAGATGAGATGTAAACGACACTGGCCTATAGTTTTTGGCATCGGATCGATCTCCTTTATACATCTCCTTTATACAGTGGCATTTTGAATGGTATCAGATACAGAAATGACAAATTTGTTGCAGTTTACAATACGTTTTCGAAAATCCCACCGTCAACCTCAATGCACTTTGCAACTCGTGTGCGAAGATCGAGTGTTGTTCGTCTGAGTTGATCTTGACGTTCCTTTATGCGGGCAGCAGCATCCAAAATGCGCGCGAGCAATTCGTCTCGTGTATCCACCTTTCTTTTGTGAACTTGACTTTTCATCCACCCCCACAAACAATAATCTAACGGAGAGAGGTCTGGAGATCTTGGTGGCCATTGAATGGGACCACCGCGGGGGGAGGAAGACTGCGCGCTCATCAGATTCAAACAGCTCTATCTCCGTAACCATTCAAAATTAGACACATGTTCATATGAACTTTTTTTCTCACAATGACCGATACTATCACCTCCCGAAGTATTGACCTTTCCTCCTGAAACACCCTGTATATTGGAACTATGTTCACGCTCTTCAGGATGCCCGGTATTTCTCCCGTGTCTAGTGATCGTCTCCATATTCATTTATTTACCGTATTTTCCGGCATATAAGGCGCACGAGCATATAAGACGCACCCCAGTTTTGGCAGGCATATTCTTGAAAAAAAATAAAAAATATAATACTTGCCGGTAAACAAAAGCCTACCCATGACCCTGACCTTGAGCATATAAGGCGCAGGGTGATTTTCTGAGACTTTTTGGGGGAAAAAAAGCGCGCCTTATATGCCGGAAAATACGATATTTTATTTATTTAATAGGGTGCAATGAAAAACACAATTTTTGAAAATGAAATCGGCCAGGGTGAGAAAAGGTGCAAATACACCAGTAGAAAACAGCATAAAAATATTTTTAGCTTAGAATAATATCTTAAGGGTCCACCAAGACAATGAATATTTTAAAAATGGTGAAAATTCATATATTTTGTTATATACACAAAATGGGAAAATTTGAGTAAATAAAATCGGCCAGGGTGAGAAAAGGTGCGAATACATGAGGAAAAAACAACATAAATTTTTTTTCCTTTCACAATAATATCTTAAAGGTCCACCAAAATACTGAATATTTAAAAAAATGTAAAAAATCATATATTTTGCAATATACACAAACTGAGACAATTTGAGTAAATGAAATCGGACTGTGTGAAGGAAGGTACCAATAGATGATTTAAATACTTTGCTAAAACATTTTAAGTGTACAATTGTACATATTAATATCCTATATAGGTCCACATAAACATTTAGATGTCATAAATTGGTAAAATTCCAAATAAATTGTCCATGCAAATGAAATTTTCTGAGTGGCATAGTAGGATTTAGCTTCGCAAAAATATACTAGCTGCCAACTTTGATTTTGTCCGTAATCGCGTGGAAGTTGGAACATTCATTCGTTCAGTATCAAGTTGACCTTGGAAGAAGTGATTGTGTTACTTGCTCTGATACGTCATTATCCTTGGAAGTATTATCAGCTATCACAGAGCATATTAGGAAACATTTTGATAATGGCAGGCACTAATACAAGAACAAACTGGGCTTGCACAGTTTTTGGGAGTCCATGTGAACTTTGTGAAAATAATTTACCAACCTATGGAAGTGTCTTCAGATACTATTTGCTTGTCAGAGAAAATTTGCGGGGCGATGGTCGGAAAACTGAACCAACTGTTTCTGAATTGTGGAAACTGTTTCCCGTCGAGTTGAACGGATATGGAATAAATCATCTATTCCAATTATTTCCCACAAGAGTATCGTTCGCAAGGTTAAGATATTTAATGAAAAGTACAAATCCCTCATTAAACGATCAAAGAAAAAGAAAGCTCAAGAAGCCTACAAATTAATGGCAGATAAATTTGTTTTTGAGGCTTCCAATAACTTATTTGACATTGCTGCCTGCCAGTGCAACCTTGATTCGTGTTCATGTGAAAAAGAGCGAAAAGTACCTCAAGACGAGAAATTTCTTGCAAACCAGAGGAATAAGAGAAAAATGGTGATTGGACCAATAGATAGGCCTACTACAAATAGACTCAATCGAGCTGAGAAAAGAAAGAACGAACATAATTTTAGGTTGGCTAAGTCTCAGAGGTCATCTGAAAAAATGGATGATGGTGTAGTATCAGATAGTGATCAGAATACTGAAGAAACTGATGAAGAGATGAATGAAATGACAAATGCTGAACCTATGCCATCTACTTCTACACCAGGAAATTCAAAAACTGAAACTTCAGCTTCCCACGTTTGCCCGTGAATGTGATCGACGAGGCTTGTCAGACCGATCTGCTGCAGCAATAGCACGCGCAGTAATCCAAGATCTTGGTATTATTAATGAAACGGATGCCTCTGCTGTGATTGATCCTAGCAAGGTGAGAAGAGAGAGACAGAAATATGCTAAGAACAGGGATGGATTGATCCGTGCTAGGCTTGAATCCGGGTCCACAATTAAAACAATTCAACACTAAAAAAGATTATAAGCTAAATTAATTGACAACAGCTCTCATGGTAGGGTGGATGGGAAGGTTGTGGTGGAACTCGATGTGCAGTCACCTGCTCGTGGTGAGTTCTGGGTGATTGGAGCAGAAATATATGTGAACTGAACGTGCCAATCAGTGAAGAACTGCACTATAATAAAAAATAAAATTATAATTCAATGTTTTGGTGGATCCTTAAGAACATTACATAGGAACTCGAAATTAATTTCATATGCTTTCCTCACCCAATGGCCACATTGAATTTCCACACACAAAAAATCTAATTTCGAAAAAAAGTTTTGTTTTTTAAATTTCAAGGTTCTGGTAAACCCTTAAGAACATTACTTAGGTACCTGATATTAAATTTACATTCTTTTGTCACCCTATGACTCCTTTCTAGACCACGGCCGTATTGAATTTCTACACAACAAAATCTAATTTCAAAAATAAAATTATAGAAATTTTTTTTTTTTCAATTTTCATGGTTCTGATGGACCCTTAAGAACATTATTTACGAACCTGAAATTAAATTTACAATCTTCTTACACCCTATGGCACCTTTCTAGACCATGGCCGCATTGAATTTAAAAAAAAAAATCCGCCCTCTATAAGATCACCGCACCTATTTATTATTTCACTATAGGGGCTCAGCGATTGCATTCTTGCAGTTTTTGATCAGTGTGGCATTCCATTTGTCCGGTCCTGCCGCTGAGTGTGCTTTTAGTTTCCCGATAGCTTGTGTAATATTATCTGTCGTGAAGTCGAAGTTCGTTATACTTTCCCTTTGTAGTTCTTCAAAGAACGCGTTTCTATCGCATATCAGCTTGTCAGTTTTTGGGATACTGAAAGATGATTCATACTGAGCTCATAATATTTCGGATACTTCTGTTAGATCATCAGATAAAGCACTGTCTTCGTTTTTCAAAGGTCCAATAGTTGTATGGTTTTTCGACTTCCTTTTTGCAAATTATAGAAGTACTTTGAATTAACCTTTATCGCCTCTATAGCGTCGCCTTCTTTTTCTATGTTCCTCAACGTACGCGGACGATTGGCACTGGGAAAATTGCCACTGGGAAGATTGCCCATGGGAAAACTGCCCATGTGGGAAAATTGCCCGTGGGAAAATTGCCCATGGGAAAATTGCCCATGTAGGAAAATTCCCGAAGAGAAAATTGCCATGCGGAGTAATATTAATAAAAAAAAAATAATGGGTGCCCTGAAAATATAATGAGATGTGGCAACGTTGGCATCGTTTAAGCTTTTACAATAAAACTAAAAATCTATTTATATTTGAATGTTTGTGAATATAATTAATATTATTTTAAAATGAAATTTATTCGCTTGTTTAATAAAAAATTGTATGCATATCTGTCGTTTAAAGATTTTACCGTAAAAATTACCAATTAGCAACTCAACACCAAGCCAAGGACGTGATATATACACCGTAAAAATTACTAATTAGCAACTCAACACCAAGCCAAGGACGTGATATTAATTTCAAACCATTAATTAGTATTCTGTTTTGGAAGTAAGCAGTAGTTTAGCCCATAATGGTGTCGATAATAAAGAGTGAACGCGGGAAGGATATGCTTGTAGATGAACTACAATATATGTATCATAAACATGGTACTAATAAAAGTGGTACAATTTTATATTGGGAGTGTAGTCAACGAAAACAAAAAGACTGCAAAGCGAGATTGCACTCGAAGTCATCCGCGGATAATTTCGAAGTTTTAAAATCGGTGAATGAGCATACACACTCATCAACTAAGGATAGAGTTGATGCGAAAAATGCGCATGAAACCTTGAAATCCATGGCCGCAACGTCTCACCAATCAAGTCGTGCTTTGGTATCTCAAGCTACTGCGTCTCTAGATGAAGCTGCTCTCTCTCAAATGCCAAATGTAAGTAACATAAGCAGAAATGTTCGTAAATGGAGACAAAAGGCTTGCAATTTCCCAGCCGTGCCATCTGGAAGGACAGGATATAGCATACCACCAGAATTTACAGCTCTTGATTCAGGGGAAAACTTTCTTCAATATGATTCTGGAATTGATGATGAATATCGCATATTGATATTCGCAACGGCTGAGGGTTTGCCTATATTGCCTATATATATGCATATTTTTTAAAACAAAGTTTTTCAAATTTTGTAATAATTTTAATAAATTACTACTTCCTTTTAATTTATAAATTTTTATTTGAATAGGATAAAATAAATTTTTCAATTATGTATTTTTTCTATTTATCATACTATAATACTTTTCAGATAGTTCTATACAAAAACAATATATTGTATTATCAGAATGGCAATTTTCCGCATGGCAATTTTCTCCTCGGGAATTTTCCTACATGGGCAATTTTCCCATGGGCATTTTCCCATGGGCAATCTTCCCAGTGGCAATTTTCCCAGTGGCAATCTTCCTAGAGCCGTTTCTCAATTAGTTCCTGTATGACGCAATCGATACTCTGCAGTTTATCATTTCATATTTTTCTGATTGTTGTTATCTTTACAATTACTTAATTTTGCAGTCACTCTTTTTCTCTTTCGGAACAATGCCCTCTTTTGTCTCTCGAACCTGCTTCTCTTTCCCCTTTGTTGTATTTTTAGGACATGTCTTTCCACAATTTCCAGCGTCTTCTCCTCTAAGGTCGTTAGCATCTCTTCCGTTGTCTTGGCCTCGAAGATGGATTTCCAATCTATTACTTCCATGCTGGATGCAACATCTTCCCAGTTTATAGCTTTGGAGTGAAAATAAAAAATTTCGAATTTGCTTCTTTCTGTTCGTGTTCTTTCCTTTCTTGTTGCTTTTATATTGGTTGTTATTTCAATGATGTTGTGATCCGATATTATCGTTGGGGATATTTCTACATTATCAATTAGGTTGCTGTTGTTTGTGAACACCAAATATATATATAAAAAGGGCGCCCCAGAAGTCTTGGAGGGGTTTTATTTGGCTATAACTTTTTTGTTTGGGGATCAAATAAAAAAAGGTTTGTAACACTTGAAAAGATATTTATTGCGAGTTTAATTACAAATTTAATATCTGGTGAAAATCTTCATTTTCATTGCGTAAATCTAAAACTGCATTATCGTACGTTATCCGACTCTGATGTTCTTGTGGTTTAATTTCTTGAGCAATTTGAATTTTGTACGGGTAAAGATTGATATCCTCTTTTAAAATTCGATGTAAGGAACTTCTTGAAATGTTTAATTCCTGGCTGCGTCGTCGGACTGATGTGGATTTTCCTCAACGCTTTCACGAACCATCTCAACCCGAGTTGGACTTCGGCTTGTCCGAGGACGCCCAGCCCGTGGTTCGTCTCTGACCCTTTCCCATACGAAATTTAGCGACGTACCGTTAAATAGCTCGATCAGAAGGAGCAGAACGTATGTTGAATTTTAATCGAAAAGCTCTTTGAGCGGCAACGATGGAAGAGTTGTTTGTCAAATAAAGTTCCACAAGTAGCCACTCTTTGTTGTGTCCAGGATTCCATTTTCATTAATCGCAGCAAAGGTGCTTTAATTGAAAAATAAAAATAAATAAATTGATCAAAAAAGAAAAAGTTATAGCCAAATTACCCCCCCCCCCCCCCCAAGACTTCTGGGACACCCTTTATATATACAGTATGTGACATAGGCAGTGATTTGGGAACCTGAAAATTCTAACCCGCATTCACTATATATATATATATATATAACCTTTGGTTAGCTTCCGCCCGAATTGTTCATTCTGACGAAGGTCAAGCTTTTCACTCCACCTTAGACCTACAGTTTAACGTGGAATCCGAACCACGCCCCATCAGCAGCCCAGCTGCATGCAATGTTCTAAATTTTGGACGCCATTTTTTTTTTTTTAAATAAATAAATTAACATCACTGGTTTTGCTTAATTAATAAAAATGAATCACCATATTCATTATACTCATTATTTGGCAAGTTGTAAGAGAAAAAACAATAATCAAAGGCCTTATGAAAATATAATGAGTATATGATAAATGATAAATAGTAACCAGTCCAATTATAAGCATTTTTAATCAAGTATAATTGTACTGGTTTTACTATTTTCTGTAAAATAAGGATTCCAATTACTAATTAATCTTTAAGTAACATATTGAGTGTATATATATATATATATATATATATATATATATATATATATATATATATATATATAGAGAGAGAGAGAGAGAGAGAGAGAGAGAGAGAGAGAGAGAGAGAGAGAGAGAGAGAGAGAGAGAGAGATTTTGTCTCCATTACCTTACTGCTCTTAGTTCAGAAACCCCAAAAAGGCTTCCCCTGATACATCAGACTGGACTAAATAAAGTGGCAAAACTGGATATTCGGTACATGAAGCAGACTTCAAATGACACATCGGAATTCTTTGGAGATAAAAAATCACCTTTAAGGTATATCAATTATTATTCCGCCTAAACCACCTCCTATATATAGTCATACGAGTATGTAGCTGCGAGGTACACAGTAAAAACTTCACTGCCAGTTGATATTAACAATCACTAATAATCACCTGGGAAAGGTAGAAACTGGCACAGCGGTCACGCCATACGAACGTGGCCCATTGCACTAACTTCTGGATTACTATTAATCAGCACCGCCGCGAGTCTAACCCCCGACCTCAGTGTCTTTACTTCGCTAATAGGAAACGGTGGCGTTCCTATTTTGAGCTTTTAACAACGCTCATTATTTACCAATTGGTATTGTAGTAAAATATATAATAAAATGTTAAGAAATTCAAAGCATATAATGATGCAATCTCTCTATCTCTCTCTATATATGTGTGTGTGTGTGGGTGTGTATGTGTATAATATATATATATATATATATATATATATATATATATATATGTAAAGAACGACGCTTGTGTAGAAGAGCGTTCCGCACAAGATGAGGAGGGAGAATGAGCAAATGAAAAATGAGGAACCTCCCAGGAATCGAACCCGTGATCATCCAATTGCTGGTCGGATATGCTAACCACCCACCGCATCAAGGACCCCGATTAGTCAGTACTCGTAATTCTCCTACATACGAGCGGAATCAAGCGTCGTTCTTTACATTAATTATACTGTGTTGTTTGCAGTTAAAATGTATATATGTACGGCATGCGAAGGTGCCCCCTCAGGGCATTTGATTCCGCTCGTATGTAGGAGAATTACGAGTACTGACTAATCGGGTCCTTGGTGCAGTAGTTAGCATATCCGACCGGCAATTGGATGATCCCGGGTTCGATTCCTGGGAGGTACCTCATTTTTCATTTGCTCGTTCTCCCCCCTCATCTTGTGCGGAACGCTCTTCTACATAAGCGTCGTTCTTTACATTAATTATACTGTGTGCTGTTTGCAGTTAAAAAAAATTATTTATATATATATATATATATATATATATATATATATATATATATATATATATAGATATATATAAATAAAAGTTGGCTCATATGTGCATCTATATGCATAAAAGAATGATTGAACCTATCATGAAGATCTGTTGATTTGAACTTGTACTGCGGCTGCATGCATCAATATACACGTGGGTATTATTAATTACTCTTTTAATAGTCTACTAAATTTTAATATGTGATAATAATTAAAACATTAGTTATTATTAATTTAATAATGTATTTCTCTCCACTTCAGTATTTACATTTTCAAGATAAATTCAATGAAGAGCCAATATTTTTCGAACCAAAAAATGCATCCTCGTAAAATTTAAATACGACGATTTTCCCAACGTACTATTCATTACAAAAGTCTTGATGTACCACGAGTGTATTGGGTTGGCAAATTTTAAATTTAAAAAAATCGGAGATTTTAGGACGCGATATTATCTTTCGTTATGCGTTCATTGCTCAACCGTCGAGTCGACCGGACCGGTTGCAGTTGTCAATTATTATTTATTGATGCTCATAACCCGCAATTTTGGTTCCTGAATGACCTCCTCGTTAAATAATATATAAAATCAAATTAAAAAACGATATTTTAAGTTTTATTCTTTATATAAATTGAGAGCCCGGGGCTTCATACCGGTTTTACTTTGAAAATAAAGCTGGATACGCAGCGAAAACGAAAGAGTTGGTAACCCTCGGAGCGTTAAAGGTACAAGGTACAGGTGCGGTTAATGTATACTGACTTTTGTAACCAACTGTATACATAAATGGCTCCTGTAGCGATGTGTAAAGACTACTTTATATAATTTGTGCCCTAAAATAGACGTTGTATTCATCAAGATTTAAACTTTACTGCAAAGGTTTTGTTTTAAAAAAGTATTTAATCATATTTTGAAACTCGCTCTAACGTTTATTGCAACCTTCAACTCATAAGTGTTATTGAAGTTGCATTTAGAACCTCTCAAAAGTTACCAAATTCCATTAACCTTTACATTTGCTGGAGCTATGTGAGGCATATCCAGACATATTTTCCACCGGACACGGCACAGGACATGTGTGGAATAGTTTTGGCCACTTTTAGACTGTACCTTTGTTTATGCAATTATACGTTTCGGGTTGTATTGTATATTTGCATATTCAAAATCTCGCATGTCACTTTGTAAATATGTCAACGTTTTCAAAATTATATCTCTTTGTCCACGAATAGTTTAGAGTTTAGACATTTATTTTTTGTGGAATTAATTTGAATATCTATAAAAAAAATAATTTTTGGCATTTAAATGTATATTTTAACCTTGGTCAACCAATTAAAATATGGTTTGTTTTTTTTGCATTGCGTTACCTTCAAACACTATTTTTTTTTTTAATTACAGTAGATATGATCGGTTTTTCAGTATAAAAGGAATAAAGCCATAATTAGATATGGGTTTATTAGATACACAAACTTTGAACCTATTCAAGAAATCTTCACCAGGTGCAGTGAAGACATTAATTAATATAGGCCAAAAGCTCGTACGTGAAAGAAGTACATTTCTCTATTGTGACTTAATTCATTAAGTTTAACTTCTCGCAATTGAGAATATTTACAAAACAGTTGTTTCATATAACTTTCTTCTAGCTTCTTAAACAAGTAAGGTCCTGTTTGTGTTTTCCTGTATGGGGAATTTCTGTATACCCAATGCCAGGAAACGGTGTATACGTTACCGGAAATTGCCAACGTGTTAGCAATTTGATTTTAGAATTATTTCGTAACGGTTTTGGCAACCCTCTCTAAAGAATGTACAGTGTGAGGCGTTTAATTAATACTGGGGAAACTTTCCATCTTTGTCCTCCGTTCAACTTACCTTCTCCTGCGTTCAAGATGAAGCAATATTCCTGCATGTGTTTCTCTACTCTTATTTGTTTGTTGGTTTACTTTGTATTTATATAACAATAAAGAACAGTAACACGATCTTTACTGTTTTTAACTTGGGGCAATTTTATTCATTTTTCGCACCCTTTTTCCTTATCCGTGTTTATGTCAAGTGATACTCTTTTGTTTTCGCATACTCTAATCTAAATGTAAATATAATTTGCATACAAAGATTATTATATTATATAATAATATATATATATATATATATATATATATATGCAACCAACTAAAACTAAGTGCATATATATATATATATATATATATATATATATATATATATATATATATATATTATATATATAATTGCCCTACCGAGAGAAGTAAGGAATCTCCAGCACACCGACCTGAATAACTTCAAGAACCATCTGGACAGATTCCTGTGCAAAGTTCCTGACCAGCCATGCGTGGCTGGCTACGAGGGCAGGAGGAGATCAGACAGCAATTCCCTCTTTCACCAAATCAATCCTGCAAATGAGGCGGGATGCTGCAGAGGGGTCGACCGCAGGTCGATCCTGAACCGTCGTTCGAACTCACACAAAGTATATAGTCTATATATATATATATATATATATATATATTATATATATATATATATATACTTACACTTTTCAACTTTTCACCATTTCAAATGTTCCGTGCGATGATTCCTCATTTCGCAGAGGTCAAGCTTGTTGCCCCTAATCTTGAGTTAGTCTGGTGAAGTAAAGGTTGGTTCCTTGTACTCTCCGCTCCACACAACCAAGTACCCCGGCTCATCTGGAATTGTTCTGAACCAGGCGTCTAGTCTTCTTTTCAAGATATCCACCACTACACCACTCATGTTCCTTAGTTCCTCGGGCAGCTGGTTGAACAGTCTTGGTTCTCACACAACAAAACTATTTTCCTTCAGGATTGAGAATGTTTCCTGTCTAGCCTTTAATTTGGGAACACGACACATTCTTCCTTTTCTACTTTCCACTGTTGTTTGAGTGGTTATAAGGTTCATAGTAATATTACGGACTAGTTCCTCCATTATTTTCCAAGTGTAATAATGGTGTACCTCCCTCTTCTTCTTTCCAGTGAATATAATTTTAATTCACGTAACATTTCCCGGTAACTTAGTTCTTTGCATCCATTGAACTTGGCTGTGAAGCTTCTCTGAATCCTTTCTAGTTGTCTACTGTCTTCTTTTTATATCGGGATGTTAAAACCGAGCAGTATTCCAACTTCGGTATGGATCAGTGTTTTCAACAGAGGAATTATTATATTCCTATCCCTTCTTTAAAAGGTTCTCGATATCTGCCCAGTTATTCTTTTTGCTCTGTTTACTGCTACCTTATTTTGTGTTTCAAAATTCGCGTCATCAGTCATTACAACTTCTAAATCTTTTGCTTTAGAGTTTCTCTGAATTTCCAGTCCATTTAGTATAGTATTCCATGGATTTTATGTCCTCCATTCTTTCGTGCCTTAGATGAAATTTTGAGTGTTAAACTTCATACTACTGCCTTCAGATCAATTGTAGATTCTGTTCATGTCTGTTTGTAGAGATCGTACATCCTGTGGGTTTCTTATTTTTCTATCAATTTTTGTGTCATCAGCAAAGTCTGTTACTGTGCTGTCACTGGTAACATCCTCATCTATATCGGTTCGTATGATTATGAAGAGTAATGGAGCTAATATTGTTCCTTATGGTACTGAGCTGAGAACCTCTGACTCTGGCTTTGATATATATATATATATATATA